>VUJU01000921.1:37480-56862 GCA_009835225.1 Aphis craccivora
AAAATAATATGTATATTATTACAAGAATCAAATACTTAACTTTAATTAACACTATTGATAAATATGAGACTAGTCGACTGTACATAATTTGGCAACGTTGATATGAAATGTACAGGTCTAAGATCTCGATCTTCGAATGAATATCAGATCTAATTAAAATTTAAAGGTTAATGGTTAATTGTAAATAATTTTAGTCTCATTTAAAGTGATAACTACGGCACATATTATGTGTATGCTTTTATACATTGTTATTAGTTAGTCAAAAAACTAGTTAGTTTAAACTGAAAACATTGTTAAATAAAATAATACCTACTTTAAAAACAAATATGACGTGTCACAAACAATCAATACATATTATATTTATGTTTTGGTGACAGTT
This sequence comes from Aphis craccivora, assembly GCA_009835225.1. Taxonomy (NCBI): domain Eukaryota; kingdom Metazoa; phylum Arthropoda; class Insecta; order Hemiptera; family Aphididae; genus Aphis; species Aphis craccivora. The sequence continues at coordinate 37,860 of VUJU01000921.1, forward strand.
TTTCAAATTTCACACAGTTCTGTAAAGTTTGAAAATGATAATCTATATTTTAGTTATCATTTTAATTCAATCACTTTTTATTTCCTATTACCTATTTTGGGTTTATTTATTATATTAACAAAAATTACATTGCAGAATAAGAAGACTTTCTACTGTCCATAATATCCAACTCTAATTTTTATTTTATTTCAATAAATTCGACATATTATAATTTATAAAACAGCTAAAAATTATCTTTTTTAAGACTTATTATTATAATGAAATATATTAATTTATTGAAAAACGGAGTTAAATGTTATTTTTAGAGTAATGTTTTCTATTGATTAAATAAAATAATTAAATTTAGTTGGTTTTATAGGACTTTATCGTTATTATTTTCCCGTAATATATTTTAAAAAACAAAATTATATTAACACCGAGCACATAGGCGCCCACAGAAATTTTTCTAGGAGGGAAAAATGTTAGGATTTGTTATATAATAAATAGTAATTTATCTTTAAACATTAAATTTAAAACATATTTTTGAAAAGTTAGGGGGACAAATGCCCCTGCTTGCCCCTCCCCTTCCAGGCCCCTATGACCGAGCACCTTCAGTCGACGTACCTATAAACTAATATACCAATACAACTTAAACATTTTCTGGTTAATTAATTGACTTAATGTATTTTAATTTTTGTTAAACAAAAAAAAAATTGAAAATTTTACTCTCAAATCTAACAGTGTCATCCTTATCAACAAAATTAAATTTGTTATAATTTAAAAACAAATAACCTATATTATATACTCATAAGTCATAATAGTATAATTTCAAGTTATATTATTATTTTTTTTTAACTATTTATAGACATTTTTTTTAGTTTAGATTCAATAGTATCAAAAAAAAAAAAATCTACTAGGTTGATAAATTCGATACAAGGTTCTTCATAAGTTGTTATTATAGTTATTAAAAGATATAAAAGATAGGTAAATATGCATAATTATTTTTTTATAAACGTTTAAAGTTCAGATTTGAACAAAATTAGATATTTAAATGGAATAACAATTCTAATTATTTTATTGTAGGTAAATTGTAATATCATTTGTGGAGACTTGAAACTTTTACATAAATTGTTTTATTTTATGTATATAATTATTATTATTACAGTTTCAAAACATTTTGATTAATTAGGTCTATTCATATCACGAACCTATTCATGAACATAAAATAAATATCAATAAGTTATCAATTATATACAATTAAATCACAATAATTTCCAAAATCGAATGTTTAAAAAATTTCAAAATTAAATTAAATTTTATCAATCTACTGTATTATTATTTGTAAAATAAATTTCTTTAGTAGCAATATCAAAAAAATATAAAAATTATATGTACAGTTTATTGGCTGACAGATCGTCTTCGCTAATAATTGTTTTTCGTTTGCAATGATTTATCATTGAATTCAAATTTGACACATGAATTACGGTTATATTTAGGTATTCAATGACGACTGACGAGGTACATTTGACACCTACTGTGTAAGTAGAGGTACTTACCTACCTTTCACCTTTTTAATTTTTCTTTATTGTTTGATAGCTGTCGATATTTTTGCCATTAAATATTTAGTAATTAATTATCGATTTAAAATTACACATCACATTAGTACGTTTGCAATAAACAACCGTAGATAAGAAATAACGATAGTACGGTTTGAAATGTGTGATGTCCCGGAGAAACAGGCATAACCGTCAACGGGTACAGGACATGGCAACGTCGCTTTAAATGTTTAAATACATTACGCTCAATGGTATAACCAAGATGGATATATACCTATGTATTATGTATTATGTATTATATACATCCACCTTGGGTATAACAAAAAAAGGATGTTCTTAACCGTGCCCACGTCAAGCTTAGCTTTCAATATATTAATATTATACAATTTGAATTTACCATTATTTGTTTTTAATTTAATAGAATAATAGAATTAAAACAGTAGGTATACCGATTTTATTTGTTTTTTTTTTTTTAAAAAAGGATTGCGTGTATAATTTATTTCTTCTTATGCCTATAAAAATACATTTGAGGAAAAAATAAAATCTTTTCTTACAAGTAATATGATAATTCAAGTTTATACATAATACATATTAAAATTATTAATTAAGTACCTATATAATATTTTTCTGAACTAAATTGGTATTTAAAATAAAAATTAGGTATACTTAATGTATACAACCATTCAAATGATTTTAGATTATACCAATTTATGTAATTAAATCTCTTTTCGATGATAATAATAATTATTATTTTAATATTTTATAATTACTAAATGGACCAATCTTTTCAATGCCTAATCTAGATTGGGTCGCTAAATTCTAAACATGTATGTTGTATAAAGCAATCAATGCCATTAATTTATCTGAATTTCAATATTATATACACTACACAGTGTATCCCAATGACCGTAATACGAAGATTTATCGATGTGCATTAAAATAAAAATAAAATAATTAAATATGCATTAATTATATAACATTTAGTAACAAAATGTAAATCACATATTCCTTACCATACTATTTGAACCAGTGTTAATATGGAGTTTTAAAATCAACAACATTAAATTATTGTTAAATTATTGACACATACATAACAAAATTGTACTTCGAAAATTTCGCAGTATCAACCTCTTCACATTTTTCTTAAAGTTAACGAAATTATTTTAGGCATACAATTATTCAGTAAATGTTTTTTATTCAACCGAGTGAAACTGAATTTCATTCACGTCTACATTCTATAAACTCACATTTTAAATATATTTAAATATAATATGGCACAAGCGTGCAATTAACATTTGATAATCGACGTTTGTCCTGTGTAATAATACTGATGTAAAATGCAAATCAATGAGTAGAGGCACCTAAACATATTTTGTACGTGTGTTCATGATGATTTATTGTTTTGCAGTTATCAAACCATAAACATTTAACACACACACACGCGCGCGCGCATAACACGGATGATTTTGCGTAATGCCACCGCCGCGCCGTGTCGAGTTAAATCGAGAGTTGTCTTTAGAAATTTTAACTTATTCTGTAATGAAAATAATTATTATCGAATTACCCGATTAACAACATAAGTGTACATAATTATATACTATACACGCATCGCACTGTCAACGTACAAAATATGGCATAATATTATAAAATTACGTATATTGTATATATGACGTCTATCCTAATGCAGCGTTTTGCGAATCAATAATATGTACGAGATTATACTTAAGATAATGCATTAGGAAATAAAAAATTCAAAACTGGCCTTTCTCTCTGCATACTTATCTTCCGACTCCGGTACCATCGTCGTAGGTATATAAATTACAAATGTATGATTTCGTTTAAGATATTTGGATAGACTCCGATCGTGACTGGTCTGGCGACCGTGGGCGATATTCCATACCTACGACTTAAACAAAAGCGCGTTGATACTTTCACAGTGTTTGTATTTTATTTTCATTATTGTTGTTTTTATTTTTTAAATACATTAAATCAAAATAATTAAATACAACATGGCTTAGTAAAAAGTAAAAACTAACAGTGTAGCGTTTTATATGGATAGCATAGTGGATAAACATAAATCATGAATCGTATTGATACAGGTGCACAAATATTTGAGACATTTTTTTTTTACAAATTTCGCATAGTATAATCATCGATGCAACGTTAAAACACTTAAAATTGCTTCAATCTTACAACTGCTTATCACACAAAACCTGTATGACTTATGTATATATAATATAATGATGGTGTTATACGCCATTATACGTAATTTCTATAGCCCATGAATCATTTCACCCATAATTGATACGTTACCGCCTCTTCTATTAATCTTGTCAATCTTATATAAACCCCAAAAATTAGTTTTAATAATATGTACAGTGTTCTATTCCTTTCTATGTGTTAATTTTAAATAATTCTAAAACCAGTTTTCTTTTTAGGTTACGGAAATCCAAAGAGGACCGCTTCCTATTCCGTTGCCACCAACGCCGCCGGAAGAGCCTACGATTGTTTCAATACCACCGTCACCGTCAACCGACAGCGACAGAGATACAAACCAAAAACTTAAAGTTACCAGCGATGCTAACAATAATGGAATCCCGGAGAAAGACCGAAATGCGAATCAAACAAAAAGTCATGTTTGTCAAGAATGTGGGAAAACTTTCGTAACCAAAGCGTCTCTTAAGGTATTATAATATTCCAGACTTAACTTATCCAACTATGCATGATATTATACACAACGATTTAAGTCTAAAATATTTTAACTTTCAAATGACTAATAGGTCTGTATTCTTTCTAAAAATTATATAATAAAGCAAGAAGAATCTAAAATAATATGCGAGTCTGTAACCGTCAAATCAATTATCAACCAATTTACGAGATAATCGAGTAATAAATTATATATATTGCCAGACACTGAATTAATTAAATATAATTTTGGAAATATTTTAACATTTCTATATTATTTACGATTGTACATCAAAGTATCCCAGAGTGTCGACATGGCTTCGTCGCTATACAGTTTTCTCGAATTCAACAATTGACATGTTTGATAAAAAAAAAAATGTTTTATACACATTGAATAATATTTAAATATTTTTTTTTCAAACAAACCCGATCAACTGAAAATGTGAAAAAACAGTAGCACCCGGGATCCAAATTTCTGAATACGTCTCTGGTTACAAATAACAACACAAAACTTATGACTATAATTATAACGGTGTGACATTTAAAACGTATAAAGCTCACTCCTTTTCGTCGACCGTACCTATACATAACATTTACCTACACGAGTACCTACATGTCTTATAAGATGTCTTTTCTATGCCGGTACAGATCCACCAGAGGACCCACACGGGCGAGAAACCGTTTGTGTGCGAGTCGTGCGGCAAGCAGTTCAGTCAACTGCGCAACTACAAGTATCACAGGTCCGTGCACGAGGGCACCAGAGAGTTCTCGGGCAGTTGCCCGGAGTGCGGTAAGCTGTTCAACGACCGCGGTTACCTGAGCTCGCACATGAAGATCCACCGGAACCGGAAGGAGTACGAGTGCGAGTACTGCACGAAGAGCTTTAACCAGCGGGTGGCGTACAACATGCACGTGCGCATACACACGGGCGAGAAGCCGCACAGTTGCCACCACTGCGGCAAGTCGTTCACCAGGAAAATGTTGCTCAAACAGCACCTTCGCATACACACCGGCGAGAAGCCGTTCTCGTGCGCCGTCTGTCACAAGCCGTTCGCCGACCGGTCCAACATGACGCTGCACATGCGCCTGCACTCGGGCGTCAAGCCGTACGCGTGCGCCGTTTGCGCCAAGTCGTTCACCAAAAAGCATCACTTGAAGACGCACATGAACTACCACACGGGCGTCAAGCCGTACTCGTGCGACAAGTGCGGGCTGAGCTTCAGCCAGAGCAGCAACATGAGGACGCACCTGAAAAAGTGCAGCGCAGTGGCGACAACGACAACGTCGCCACCGCCGCAGACGGCCGTGACAGTAGTGCAGGCACCGGCCGCGCAACCGGTCTGAACAAGTACGGCCCCGAGACCGAGAAATGACGTAGCCGTTTGCGTATATAGTTTCTCGGACAAATCGAAACGGTTTTCACCGCACACGTTTTCCGATTCGGCTTTCTTCCTCTTACTACGCTCGCGACGGATTTTCCACCACGAACTCCGTCGTCGCTCTGTAGCTATACAAACGTTATTTTAATATTTATGATTTTGTGTAATATATAATAATGTATAAATGTTATTATTTTTTTATTTTTTGTTCTATCGAATCGATCTGCTGTGGAAAATGGACAAAATTGATTTTAAGTTTTAGTCATTAATTATCGAAACATATTATTACCATCGTACCTACACATCACCGCGTGCCGGTCCAGTCGAAAAATAAAAAACGCGTAACCCAGAGTTTCGTTCGTCGGCGTTTATAATCCATAATGTTATAAGATATAAATTATGTTAATTATAGCGAATTACTCACGTGTGATTACGATCGACTGCGAGTGGTACCTATAATTGTTAATAATATGCACCTCTCGCGAGTTCCACGTGCCTGGCCCATAAACTCTCTAAGAGGGCGAACGATCGATGATCGGTTAACACGCTCGCGTGAAATATTATTACATAAGTAAGTTATATAATGCGATAATATAGCTGCGGTCAGTCTCGAAATGATCCGAAATGAATAAGTGAACAGATAATTCTGGAAAAATTGGGTAGAGGGGTCGAAAATATTATAACTGTATGAACAATTTGGTCGACGGATGACGCATTGGTATTATAATATGTATACTACATGGATAAAACATGCGTAATATAAATAATTATCAATACAAATTATAAATTACGTACATTTGAATAACTCTATACAATGAATACTTGATTGCATAATATTTTAAAATCAAAATTAATAAAATACTAAAACCGTTTAGTGCAATAGGTGACTTGCAAAATCTTCCGGCATATCAACTTCACGGTCGAGATTTATTTCTCGACGTGATGACGTTTTCTAATCACTTAGCAATTTGACCGGATACGTTTTGTTTTGCTTGGCAAACGACCGGTGCGTATCCGTCCGCTCTCGGTGTCAGTACCAAGTTAATGATTAATCGTCACGCACGAGTAATACCTAGCAATAAATAATAGCATCAGAGCTGGACAACTATTATTTGTTGATTGGGTCTATATGATAGGTATTATTAACTCAATCCGAGGACCACGAGTGTCCTGTGAGTGTACATTGTAGCCTCTGTGCGTATCCGAATTTTATTATTATATTATTTTATGAACAATACGGTACGATGATATTAATATTCTAAAATATATTATATTACAATTAAATATTATTTGAACGTACAACATTTAAATCGGATTACCCAGTAAAAGCTGGACCGGAATTTATTTAATAAATCCTCAACGTTATCATTCCGTGTTGGTATGATACGCACAAACGGGTAAGAAACTATCTTTTATTTTAGTAAGTTGAATAATAGAATACAATAGTTTATAATATTATAATAAATTAATTAAGTTTGCAGACTAAGCTTAGATTTTCCTAAATTGGGTTAATGTAATAGTGTATTTTACGCTCGAATATTTGTGGTATTATAATAATTATTATTATATGTACTTATTTTTATACCAATATGATCGAGATAAATAAAATAGTTTATTGAATTTATATACAATTCTTTTAATTTGATATATTCCATTAATTTTTTATTATATCTGGTATTCGGACTTTTATGTTCTTAAAAAACTTAAAATATAATGTTTATCGCATTAGAATGCAACACAACATTTTTAAATATTCGTAGTGAATTTTTAAAATATGGAACAAAATACCAAAGACCAATAACTAATAAGTGGTAAGTATTTTTTGATGTTTTAATTAAACAAATATACTTAACATTTTTATTTGAAACTAACTACAACCAATTATGATCTATCTATACGTTCTTTCGCTGTAATTATTATTATATTACACGGGTTACAAAAAAAGTTATTTTTTGAATAATTGTCTTAAATCATTTCCTTTATAATTGTGGTTTATTTCATCATTTCATTATATTTCTATTTTTATATTAGTGTTTTATTCTACTAATAGTGATGCAGTAGATAAAATTATTTTTTACAAAGAATGTTGCATAGTTAGGATATTAAAACAAAAAAAAAAAATGCGAGGAAAAACTGGTTTTTCTAATCACCTTTTTTTCAAATATTTTCAAGTATGACTAATACTGTAATAGAACAGTGTAGTGTAAAAATAATAATGATTACCTAACTTTTATGTTTATGCATATAATTAAATGATTATTATAATAATACACAATTAACACTAATAAAAATAATATTGCAAAGCACGCTCTACCGAGGAGGAAGACGGTTTTATTTTCGGTAAACCAATATTCTAAATGAAATCGAAAGTGACGTTGGTATCTATTTTAAGTTATATTATACATTGTGAGGTGTAACGTTTTATAAGGGCGTATAAAACATTAATTATTTAATATGTTATTACCTATACGTACGTCACCGAATACCACGATCGTGGACGATATAATAATAAAGATCATTTTACGAACGTCGTGCCTCCAAACTTACTGCAGAGTCGGCGGTCGTCTGAAAAGCAGTACCTACCGATCTGTCGATTTTTTTTTCAAATGATTTTTTAGATTCCGCGGCGGCGGCAGCGACCCGATAAATCATTTACCCGGCGGTTTGTCAAACGCGATTTCGGCGGCCCCGTTCCTCGTGCCCGAGGTCGTAAATACGTCACCGTTTTAGTACGTCTCTATTTACAAATCAGCGGCCCGCAATAACCGGGGTACAGGTCGTATCTCGTACCCGGGAACGAGGTAGGTATTACCATAACGCAAATTCAATAACCCGTAATTATTATTTTCAGCTGGAAACCGCTGGCTGGTACATAAGCCATTACGCGGACCTGACGCGATCGTAAATCTATATATATATATATATACGGCACGTATGTGCGTATAGGCACGTTTACATTATACATCGTATATGCTATAGGTACGACGACGAGCCTCGGGAAACTGCGTAGGATTTACGAGCTGCGTGAGTACCGCCGGAACGAGATTTTTAGTTGTTTATTACCGTCGACAATTATTATTATTAATAAATGGGCAGCAGAGATCGGACCGTATATTATATACCGACCGGTTTTCGCACGAATAGCACAGTGAACTATATAATATTATTATAATATACACGAGTTTGTAGTGTTTGCACGCTACGCCACGCGCATACTATAAGAAGCTGCAGGTATGTGAAATAGTAATTTGTCTGAGTTTCGGTGGCGGCGGCGGCGGCGGTCATTGAAAGTCTTCCGAATCGTTTCCGAACAGGTCGAATTATTATTTATATTATTCCCACTCTTTGGTCCATCGTAACCGCAAGAACGGTGCACGGCCGCAGAAACTATCGACAGGGTATCATTGTAAAGCATAATAATCAATCACGTTCAAACTTAATTTTGTCTTAATTCAAAATAAACGATTGGATAAAAGGAAATACGTAACATTAGTACCTATTGCTTTTCGGATCTTTTGAATATTTTAATAAATATTACTTCTACTTCGACGAATCCGAGCAATTACGTTCGGCTTGAAACTACCTAGTCTCGATTCGGTTATCCCGTCGGATTCTTAGATCCGAACACGCCCTTTGTCAACCGAAGAATCCCTGAGCAAAAACCATTTTTTTTCTTTTTAGAAGTAATTTACAAATGTCGAGATAAAACAACTCTATAATCGAATTCAGACGTCTAACATCTCTGTCAACTTGGGAATTATAGCTTTTCAGTTTGTTAGGATAGGTACTTAGATTCAGAGGTAGTGAGAGACGAGATGTTATTCGAAAACATATAAATCGATTACTGTTAGTCTCGAACTAATATACAAATAATATAATGATCCATTAACACTAAAAATATAAAGTGGCTAGGTATATAGAAATGTGCACATTTTTTGAATTTAGACATTTTAACATTTTTTTAGGCGTATTTTAAAATTAAATACCTAATTATAAATTATCTAATTTCTCTATTAATTAAACATTAGTTCAGTAGAACTACTGACTTCTGTATAATAATTAACATATTAATTAAAGTACTCATTTGAAAATTTAGTAGAAACTTATGACTTGCAACAGGTATTATGCACCTACTGTATAACACATTAAATAAACGAAATTTTTTTTAATAACAAAATAAGTATTTAAAATAATTTTCTATTCAAATGTAGTAAAAAATTATTTCTTTCGCGGGAGATATAAATACTTAAATCAATAATATTACAAAATCTATTTGAACGTAGATTAAGAGGGAAACGAATTTTAACATATTAAAATACATCCACATTTAAATAATATATAAATTAAGATGAAAAATCACAATGCTTCATAAAATTGAATTTTTACAATGTAAGTGAATTATATTCCAATACTAAAGACCATGTGCGTAAATTGGGTTGCCAGGGAGCAATAGCTCCCCTCAATAAATCAAAATGTATTTATTAGGTATATTTAGTCTCTAAGTATCTTTAAGCATTATACGGTACATCGACATAAAATAAAGTGTTTGACCCCCCTCCCCTAAAATTGCACAAATTAAGCCCGTGCTAAAGACATTAAATCAAATATCACTATTAATATTGAAAAAATTGAAAAAAATAATAAAAATTTATTTTAAACAAAGTTCCAAATTAATTGAAAAGGAGTGAACAATCCTCACACTATATATTTATATATATAAAAAAACTGAAGCTACCTATATATTGTATACTATGGAAAATAACAATTATTAGTAACTAGTGCTGTTATTATAAGACGTTATTTTTACTTTAAAAAGTAGTATAACTTTTTGACATTTTATGTCTTTTCTTTGGCACATAGATTCGAGAATATAAAATAATTGCACTTATAAGATCATTTCTAAATTCAAACATTATCTATACGAAATTAATACTATTTTGTAGTCTATAAGTTTTATAACGGACTTAAAAATAATAAATACTGATAATTAATAAAAAGTACCTACTAAGTTTAAAATAATCTATTAAAATTTACTTGTATTTGTTATATAAAAATATAAAATTTCCTTGGTTCTCAATTTGTAGCAGTCTTACGATACGATAATTGCATTGTTTAAAATATTTTAGAGATTTGTTTTTTTAAAGGAATTTAATACTCACAAAGAACATTTTTCAGTACCATACAAATTTAGAACTGAACAAAAAAGCAATGGTTTTCAATGATTTATTTCTCGAGTCCTATTATAGATTGCATTTTTATTGATCATTCTAAAATGTGTATTGAATAGAAGCTAGTATTTAGCATTTTCATTCAATACGCAGTTTATTGCGGTTTTTGACTTTTTTTCTTCTTTAGCTTTGTAAAAAAATAATTATAAAACAGCTGAAGTACCAAAACAACCAAACTACCATAATTTTAATAGAACAAGTTTACTGATCATCTTGTTTAAAAACAAATAACATTTATATAAGTTATAAACTCAAATTATTAAAAATATAAATTCACATACGTCATACTTGTATTTATAAATGTTGATAAGTATAATATCTTAAATGTATGTAGCATGTTTTGTACAAATGATTTAACACGGTTTCAATAAAATATAAATTAATTTTTCTATGGTTACTTACCGATTGCGATTTGTTCAGTTTCCATATTTAAATTTTTACTGAATAATTTAATTTTCAAGTTAAAAGTTTTTATTTTAAACCTATGATTATTGATATTGTTTAAATGCATAGCACTATAATAGTTATTTTATCCACGAGCCGTCACTTATATATTACTACTTAAACCACAGACAACATATGATTATAACGTAATATCAAAGCTGTTATTATTTTACAAATTCATCATTATAAACCAAACCTTATGATTAGAGTTATGATAGTAATAATTTTCTACTTTTTTTTTTTTTTGGTTTATAAGTCACACATATTTTGAACTATGTAATGTAATATCATATTATCCAATAATAATTTCAGTGTTTATTGCATAAAGTAATAAAATTGATCATTTAATATAATAATAGTGAAACTATCACAGCATTATACTATTAAAAATTATAATAGTTAAATCAAACTTAGGGATATAATTAAATAATAATACGTAACATTTATAGAACCACCCTGATTTTAGTAATACTTAAATACTCATATAACATTAAAAATGTAATAAATTCTAAGAAACTAGATAAAAATGGGATTAGTAAGAAATTTTCTTTATTCATTACATTAACAATAGATTTAATAAATTAATTTAAATATTTCATTGATTGAAACGTCGCTTAAAAATTATAAGAGTATCTCCTGTCAGACATACTTTATGTAAAGCTAATATAGTTTCCCACATTATGGTTTAAAATAATATATTTTATAAAGTACAATATTTACCGTTCTTCTATTCGAAAAATATAACGCTGAGTACTGACTAAATATACGTGCCGTAAGGCAATAAAAACAATAGAATATTACACTATTGATAATTTAAAACTATAGGGGAAAAAAGACCAAAATTCTTAAAATTGTGCGTTTGAATTAAAAGTTGTAAGAATATTTATTTAGAAAATAATTTAAAAACTTTTTGGTGATTTTACGAACTTTGTGAACAATTGAATTTTGCTCTTACGAAAAAAAAATGTGATCATGTATTTTTGATATTTTTCATTTCCTAATAAAATACAATCATAATAACAACTTAGGAGGAATCTCGTATTAAATTTTTAATCTATTTATTGAAAAAAACAAATATCATCAGTACTCTGAAAAATATCAGGAAGCTTATTTTTTATTCTTACATAAATAACAATTTTACTAGATCCGATTTGCTACCAGAAACCACTTTGAAAGTTTAAGATTAAAATATTTTTCTACTCTAAAAAGCATATTTAACAAAAAAAATATATAAAAACAAATCATTGTAAAAACCAAAACGTCATTTTCGCTCTTTTCATGAACTAAATAATATACTATTAATACATCAATTGAAGTATTATAAATATATTTATATTATAATAAATGATGATTTTATATTCAATAGAAAATAGAAACAAATCTGTAATTTCGAGAAAATAGTTCGAAACCACATTACTTTTATGTTATTTTAACTGAAATATAAAAGATTAAACTATCAAACAAAATTATTTTACAAAAATGATCAATCGCTTAAATGTAATATCCTGTTGCTTTCACTATAAATACAAGTGTGAAAGTATCATTCTACAATATTACTCCACTACGGATTATGCGAAATAAATAAAAATCACTTAATGATATTTTATATAATCAAGTTATGATTAAGTCCATTAGTCTTCTTCATCATTAGACTTCTGTCTTATAAAATTATCTCAAAAACTTAACTTTACATATATTTTTTCCACTTCATATTATATAAGTAGCATTATTATAATCTATTTATTATTTATTAAAAAATGATAATTACAATCTGTATACAACAAAATATAATAAGTAATAAGTATAAAAGATTATATGACTTGACAGCTTGAATGAAACGAACGTCCAGTGATACTATTTTAACTAGAAAAGTTTTTTTTTATGTAAGCTATTTTTTAGTTATTTGTTAAGATCGCAAAAAATTCGTTTTAACTTTTAAGTGACAAACAAGGATTTTTTTTTGGTAGGGTAATAAAATAGATATTTGATAAAAGGAATTTGAGTGTGCTAAAATTTTTAAGTGTTATATTTATATAATGAATATATTTTATATTCTTATTTCTTACGTATATTTAGTACATTATTTTGAATAATTAATAAACTGGCCTTGTTTATTGAATATTGTTGAACTGTATTCATTATCAAAACAAATTTCTGAAAATGTTTTCCAAACCATTTCTATTAAATAAACGTATAACAATAAATTACATATTTGAATGTTACTACTTACTATGAAGGATATAGATGAAAAGTTTTGTAACGTCAGACTCTTGGAGAAAAATTATCGCAAACACAACATGCGATGTTATAGCTGGTAATTCTATAATTCTATGGAAGAATTCAAAAGAATAAAAGAAAAAAACTTATTACTGGTAAAAAATTATTCGTCATTATAAAATGATTTTTTTCGAACTCATCACATTATATTTATGTATTGTCTTAATTTTTTTCAATTTCAATTTATCTATTCGTAAACTAATTAGAAATTATCAGACGGGTAGAACATAAACAGAATCCAGAAATCTAATGAGAAATTAACGTGTATTAAACAAAAAACTTAAATATATTAATATAGGAAAAATAAAAAAAAAATATTAAAATTATTGCACTCTTATTTTCAATTGCACCGCTATGATAAGAATGTTGCTTAACAAATTTGGCACAATTATTCAGTTACCTGGATAGTAGATACTCAAACACTGTCACTGAAGAAAACCAGGAAACTTTAAAATTAAGTGGAAAAGTTGTCTACTGATGAAATAGTCGAAATAAATAGAAACTGGAGTAATGTATTGGAGAATTATTTAAATCAAATATGAAAACAGTTAAAACCTACTACTAGAGATAGCGAATACCTATCACATATGCACGTTCTTTTAGTCATGCGTGCAAGTCGTGCAACTATAAAAAAAAAGATTATTTGTAGGAATTTTTTAGGTTTAACAAGAAAAAAAGGCCATAAGATTAGTTGACACGCAAATAAAATAAAATTCAACTAACATATTTTATTTGACACGTGGATACAAAAAGCTTTGCCATCCCTACACTATATTATATATGTATAGCTAACTTTGGACCGATATTAAAAATTTCCAAAAAAAAAAAAATACCCGATATGATATCGCATATTTTTAGTATAGTATTTTCGTTATTCGATCCTTCGAGTTATAAATAGTTTCGTCTACATCAGCCGATTTTGCTTTACAGTCCAAACTACAAAAAATATTTATGTAAAAGCTAATACCTATTCAAGATATAAGTGACGCTAAACAATATTTTAGACGCCATTGAATCCAATCAATCAGAATCAGCCTCCTAAATATCCTTAAAATTGTTTTCAAATTTTAAATTATATTTATATTATTTTCAAAATTGTGTGCTGGAGTGATGTATCACACGGGCTTGAAAAATCAATTTCAAACGATACGACATTCCTTGAAGGAATTCAAACTAAATAAAATAATAATATATGAGATCTACACAATGTAAAACACGAAAAATGGTACCACTATAACGTATGCAAACAAGTATATTGGCGACGGTGCAGGATGTGTTTGAAATCGGTGATCAGCGAGGAACGCGTATTTATTGTTCGGTGTTTCGCATTTATACTGCGTACTATAGATATATTAGTATGACGTTTTACGAGTACGAGTGAAAAATTAAATAATATCCTTTAAATGTAAGCTGCACATATGTTTAACACTTTCATTTGCGTGGTATTGACCGAACATAAAATACAGGTTTACAATTATAATAACTATTTTATTTTATTCAATGGCGACTTTACACAAACCATAAAATAATTATTTTTCGTAAGCCGACAAATCCTTGTGTGATGCTTTCTTTAAAACGCAAAATTAAAAAAATTGTACTCGCGATGTGTACAACCTCAAGTATTATTTAGATTATCGGTGTACGAAGTTTCAAAACTACCAGTGCTCGAAACTCGGCGCGGCTCTTGATTGCTTACACACATACACACACACACACACACATACATATTATTATCATTTAATAGTATAGATAAAACCCTAATCGATGAGCCACGTCGATAAGTCGTTTCAAACCGTCAGCACTCAGTACTTTAAGTAGTTTTTATATTGCGAGCATTATATAATATTTGTTTAAAAACAGTAGAAACTCCTTTGACTGAACTTTGTCAGCTACAAGTGTAAAATCGACGAATCAGCCACCACTGTTGACTATAGCACACTCGTGGACTGCGACGTTATAACGAATTATTATCGAACGGGACAACGCGAAGAAAAACGACGTAGACGACCGCATTTTCCTCACTAGACAGACCGACTGACGGAAACCATCATGGTTACCTGCTCGCGAGTATTATACCAAGTGCATACGACGGTGACGGTGTACGTAACGCGGTCACCGAAAATAATTTATAAGCTCACCGAACCTAACATGGGTTCTCGCCATCGGTTAGAAAAACGGTGCAGGTAGTCGCCGACCGTTTTCCAAGTCCGGTGCTCCAAACAATTGACTGTCGGCCAGTAAGTTGTGAATATTTAATTTTGTACGGTTAACCTTTTATTGTGAACGGGTTAACCACGATAGTTTCCGCATAGTAAATCCGAGGAAAATGTGATCGCCGCAGCCCTTTTCTCTTTGTAGACCAGAAATACCAGTTGATACACGTTAAGCGAACGCTTTAGTTTAAAGTGTTATTCAAGTGCTACAGTTTGCACACCACTTATCAATCAATGGACTTTCTATATTTTATTAATACCTAAGTAACTTAAAAAAAGTATAATATCATATTTTAATATGTAATATTTACAAAATATCATTCAAAATTCTGTATTCGTGAGAAAGTACCACAATATAATAAAAGTGCCTACAACGTACATTAAAAGTATTATTATGTTTTCTCCAACTGTAGATACACAAATCCTGTTTTATTCGTATTTCCATTGAAAAGTTTTAAAAGCCAATTGTACGGCTGTTTGCCTTCATTTTAACTACCTTCTTACCAGCAATAAAAATTTGTTTTGTAACTCGTTTCACGTTTGAAAACCATTTTGGGGTGAAACAATATTATGCCAGTTCTCGATAGTAAATAGCACAACTCTCTTCTGTATCTGTCATAATAATAATTATGATATATGAGGTATCAATTTTTCTCTCTCCGCTAAATTACTATAACATGGTTATAAAAATGCATTAATAAATTTATTCAATCAAAAACTTATAATATTAATACATTTTTTAATTAAGACTTATAAAAGTAGACAAAACTCAATTAAAATCAATTGTTCAGCTTCACAATTTGTTCGTCTAATACTCTATTGTGAATAAATATGTTTTACATTTTTAAAATTATTAAAACACTTATTCAATAATTGAATAATAAATTATAGGATAGTTATAAACATATAGTTAATCAAATAAATTATAATGTTTAAACTATTTAGATTAATAAAGCATCGTACACAATATTATGTACCACCTGAAATTACCACTTACATTATATTCAAACTTTAGATTTATGTATAACTGTATAAGTAATAAAAATGAAGACAATTAATCATTTTCAATTATGCTAAAAATCAATCATTTTAAAGATTATTTTGTAAACTTTTTTTTTGAACTCTGATTATATTATGCACTTGAACAACCTTATTTAAACTTTCCGAGCCGTATACATATTTCAATCAAACATATTAAAGTACAATCTAGTTAAACTCTGTAACTCAAAAATGTATTATGTTATACATGTTTAATTGAAATTTCAAATATGCATTATTTAATTTAAATAGTAAGAATTATAAATTGAAAAATACCAAATAATAGTGAACTCATAAAATGTTAATAGTGTCGTTCGTATATATACGTATCAGTATTCAATTTATCCGGTCCTATGTTATACTCTCAACTTATAAATAAAACAATTCCATTTTATAATAAAAATTAATTACTGTTGATACACCATAAAAATAAAATAAACAAAACAATCGATGCTTTCATAAATTAATCTAATTCCTATTTAGACCGCCAATTTAGTATTAGTATTTAGTAATAACGTAAATAAATACGATCGTAATGTGAATAACCATCAACCGAACTAATCTAACAATAAAACACATTTTGTTTCTTACCCACATATTATTCGAATACTGCTGGACCAACTGTATCCAAGGACTAAAAAAATAACGTATGTTATATTATATACAGATTTGTGTTTTTTCCTATCATTGTTTTTAAACATATCGTATACATAATGTTCCGCAGGTGGCACGGAATATATTATCAATAGGATAATATTCTATATATGTCTAAGGCTATAGCCCATAAGTGCAAAATATGATCCAAACGCAACCCAAAAGTGAATAAATAAATATCCCATAAATGGAAAAAAAATTATTTTTTAAATAACTCATACACTTCAATAAATTTTACAAAGCTAAAGTTTATTTTAATAAAATTATAGTCATATATAATTAAGATTTTTTACAATAATATTTAAAATGAGTTAAAAAATAAAATTAGAATTTTGAATTTTGTGGTATTATAAATTTAGTGGCCACACTTTAGCTACACACTCTTTTTTAATCAGCAAAGACGATCCACCTATATGCAATACATATCAAACTCAAGTCACAATAAAGCACATACTCGAAGAATGTCCCATCTATGAACCAACACGCACGTCCCTCAACCTACCACACAACATCAAAGAAATCCTTGATGAAGGACAAACCTCAAACATCATAAAATTCATCATCAAATGCAACCTTATCAATAAACTTTAATTTAGTCAAACCATATTGTAAACACACATCACATTAACTGTATATACTAATTATCCGTTGTAAATATTATTTTTCTTTACATTATTTTTTTTTTCGTTGTAAAAAATGTTGGCTAATAACCTTAGCAGTTGAAGCATGTAAATCTTTAAATAATAATAAAAAAAAAAAAAAAATCAAGTAAAACGTAGGTAGGTAGGTAGGTACATATTATTAATCAATTTTATAAATAAATAATTTTACTTGGAATCAATTCTTACTTAATCAAACGTCTGCAACATAATTTCAAATAATTTTCAAAATCATACTCCATTCCCCGCCAGATCAAAAGTATTCAAAAATTCGTAGAAAAATAATTATAAATATTAAATTACTAGTATTTAATATGTATTTAAAGAAATAGATAAATAATAATAAAACACGGTAATACTTTTAGGGCACTTGTCACAGATTGAATAAATCATTCGTTAAGGCACGGAATGCACGATGATACTTATCGTGGTGGGTAGGTACTTACATGATATCGCTAACATCTTAACATAATATGTGACTATCAAGGGTGCGTGGTGAGCCACACATGAATAAGCAAAGAATCGCATATGCGTTAATGAATAATGATAATTTACTTCGCGCACACTCGCTTGACAACGCGTACACACGTTTAATATTATCTGGTGTCTGTTTTGAAGTCCTTAAAAACGGTCCGTTTGCAATCCCCTTAACTTTGAGTAACGCGTACACATAAATCATAAATGAATAACAGATGGAAGTACCTATGTTATAAGGTACCTACCTATCTTACTTCACGGTGATTAATAGTTCCGTTTATTATGGTGTTTTGACATTCGGCAAATATTGTTGATCTTCGAGTTGAAAGAATATTGTTTTATGAGTTACGACAAGCATATAACCAGTAGTTGTCGTGATAACAAGCTAACGTGTCTTTCTGTTGTTTGAAAATT
>VUJU01000921.1:56912-74841 GCA_009835225.1 Aphis craccivora
AGAACACAGTACTAACGATTGATAATAATTTTCTTACGCACTAGTTCTCTTTAAGTTGCAATTGATGTCAATTTGTAATGTTGAAGCAGCAATAAAATCTATATTATAAACTCGTATACTGAACTACCGAGTTAGCTTTTTTTACAAACTCAAATTCAATATAATCGAAATAGTTTTTTTTTTTTTTTATTCTACGTTAATGGTTCTGATATCGATGTGACGATGTCGACTAATGAAAGTTAGCAAGTGTTTACGATTCATCAATAGCGACGTAGTAGACACTAAAAGTATCGCCGTTTAGGGAAAAGGCTTGCGGGAATTGGTAATAATTTTATTTCCCAGAAGTGTATACCATCTACATTTATAATTTATAAAAACTGTAAAGCCCTCCAAAACAACATCTTAAAAATATATGATACCATTTATACTACGCTTATTAAAATTTATGGCAACTGCGGTAGTAGGTAACTGCTATAATATAGAATCCGACGAGGTATTTAATACACTGGTGCACAAACATATTATGTACCTTAACCGGGAAATTTAAATTGATAAAAAAAACAACGAAAGAAAATGGACCGTAACATGTTATTGCGCTTGTGGCTACTTAGAAACCAATAGTAACACAAAAACGAGGTGTGTGGTACACACGTAAGATTGGTTCAATGCGTTTTCTGTCGCTCGAGGAGTCGTCTCCGGAGAAATATGGTATGTGTTTTATTTCTAAACTATTACGATGAAAGAACCTGTAGTAGTAACATGATTAATAAAATTAAAAAAAAAAAATAATAATAATAATAACGATAAATATTAACAATCAATTAACAATGTCAGTGTAAATTATGTTTATTTCGGCGGATACTAAATTATATGGATGCCTATATACGTTGTTCACTACACTGGTGGTCATCATTGCGGTTTTTTTTTATATACCAAACTGACAACCTATTTACTACAACTATACATTCCAAAGTGTGAATAAAAAATAATGACGTGAATTCTATTTGTAGTTATTACTTTTATACAAATCTATTTTACTTTTACTGTATAATTTTTGCAATGCCGAATTGATTAATTATTTATAGAAACATAAAACGCCAATCACATCGACCAAAACCACTATGAGAGTTATTGTTATAAATAAGTTTTTTTTTGTAATGTACAAATGTACAATAAACAAATGCATGCATTTCAGTGACAATATTTTTATTTTACTTTTTTTTATATAAATAAATGGTAAAGAAACCCAAAAACAAATTCAATGAACTTACTACACTAACACTAGTCACCCCTTATATATATATCCATTATTCAAGTAAAGACTATATTTATCATTAAAATGCTAGCCTAAAGACATCATACATTTTACATTTTCTGATTAGTAAACAATCAAATTCAATATTTTATTATAATAGTTTTATTTTGAAGCCAAAGGCAGTAAAAAGTAAAACTTTGTATAACAGTTTCTCATTGCACCAAACGCAAACACTCTTTTTAATTCATAAGTACTATGTATTTTAAAATATTGTTTTATAACTTTATTAGATATTTAGTTAACACATATTAATTTCAGGTATTTTAAACATAAAAAATAAAATAAAATAAATCTGAAACCATAAAAAATTATTAACTATGCACACTGCATATTTAATATTTGAATTTGAAATATTATATTACACTTTAAAATAAATAACCTGTATTTTCTATAATAGAGAAAACTAATTTATAATTGAAATGATTTTGAACAATATTTATTACTAATATTTATGTAGAACTATCAAAAATTAATGTTTGAAAAATGGATGAAATATTATAAGACTCATACAAAACCTTAATGATACATATATATATATATATTTGATGTTTGATTAAAAATGTGTTTTATATTCAAATAATTTAATTGCTTAAAATTCAAACCCAAACAACAAAACGTAAAATTTCACTGTTGATTTGTTTTTATAAATATATATTATATTTTCATATTGTTTGTTATGAAACAGCAATTGAATGAGTATATTGTTGTATAAATTAATTAGTAATTACTAAATCAGGAATAAATCTTCTATAATTAATAATTATATCTTACCTATCACTTTATTATGTATGAGTATCTACCTATAAAGTGTCTGACATTTAACCTAAAACTATTATTTTTTACAAATAATCACGTAGTTATATTGTTATAATATATTATCATACCTCAGTTACGTGTTTTCTAGAAAGTAAATACAAATATAATTACGCACTTTATTATATTTATATCGAATATTCGAACTCTTTAATATTTAATCATTATTTAATTAATGCTTTTTTGTGTATTCTGTTTTTTGTTATTTATCATAGCAAACATAATTATTTATAAATTTCAATTTTCAATTTTTTTTTAGAACTTAGTCTTCAATTCATACACCTCTGTTTAAAATCATATTACTTATATTAATTATTAATAACTATTAATTATTATACCTAGTAGCTACTTATAATCTATATTTGGTATAACGGGTAAGCAATTCTTTAATTATAAATCGTTAGTCATTAAATAAATATCACTCCATACATATTACAGAGCTCAACTTCAAAGAAAATTAAATGTTAAGTTAAGTGTAATAAAAACTCACTCTCGGTACAAAATAAGTAATTCAACTATTATTTTATTTTAAAAAGCGAGGTTTTTAATTCAAATAAGGTAACTTTCTATTCAAGCAATTACCTACTGGCTACTTTTAAATTGGAACTTATGGCGATTATTCAAAAATATTCCTCCAATATAAAATTAAATTAAAGCTACTCGATTGGTACGATGAGAAAGTGTATTTTGACAAGTTAGCAGTAAAAAATCAATCAATTTTTAACTGTCATAAAATACAAAATAACATTCAATAGCTACTATTTATAATTCTATAAATTCAATGCCCTCTCGCTAAAAAAAAACTCGAAAATCGTGTTTAACAAACTGGACGTAGGTACTATTATTAATATGTAGTAGGTACCTATATGTATATAACTCGAATACTTGATATAAGAAATATTCAACAAAATATTATGTGAAATACACATGGGCAATTATTGGTCATATTAATTTAATTAAAAAATTTTAATCTTCGTTTAGTTTGGTTTAAAACAACAAAGTGGAAATATATACCTATTACATTATTATCAGACTTAAATTTAAATATTTTTTATCGGGTTATATTATTGGTTTTGTTAATTATTTATAAGTAAAGTTGTTACAGGATTAAATATAATCGTGTTAAAAATTATATTTATTAGCTGCTTATTTCAGTTAATGTGATGCTCGAACTTCGTCCAAATGATTGTTTATTACTATAATAATACTAATAACATTGAAAATATTTCTATGTTTGATGATTCTGTAGTTGTTATTTAAGAAATAATCTTTTACTAAATTATGTTTTAAATAAATGTTTGTACAATAATAAAATATAAATGTTTAACTTTAACAATATTTTAATATAAGTAAATAAAAAATAGGTTTTTATTCTTTTAATTGTTATTTTATTAAAATTAATAAATCTATGTAGTGATATTTACTTAAAAAAATAATTGAATAATATATTGTTAATATTAACTAACTGTTGAACACCGATGTAAATTTATTTTCCTACAAAAATTATCTGGTTTATATATTCTAACAAACATATTTGTACATTTTTTAAATGTATAATTTTTATGAACCTACTATTTTGATACAAATTGGTTTTAGCTAATATGAACAATACACAAAATTATATTTTGTTACAAAGTTGGTACCCATCATATTAATTAATAATTTATATTGTATAAATCACTCATTGACAATTTTAGTAAAAAAACTACAAAATATAAACTTTAAAGGTAGATGGTGTTTAAACTAAGTTCTAAATCAGAACCGTTTTTTGTCAGAAATGATTTATCATCCCATTGAAATTAATAATAAATCATAAACTAATATGCAGTGCTGGTTAGTTCCTAACACCGAGTTTTAGTATATTATATTCATGTATTTTGTTTTTATTTAAATACAATTATACACAGTCGAGTCTCAATAATTTGAATTTCAGGGGAGTTAAAAATAAATTTGACTTATTTATTTTTCGAGTTGCAAATATTGCATTGAGCGTATAGGAATTCGAAATTCCTTAGGGATAAAAAAAAATTAAGTTATTGAAGTTAGAGTTATCAAGACTCGACTACATTTTATATTCCAATTATTATAAATTTTTGTCGTGCCTTATATTATTGCAGGCACACTAGAACCTACAATCAAAGGAATCAAAAATTTGAAAATTTATTTATCTATTTTTTGAAACATTTCGTTATGGAATCCAAAAAATAAAAAGTAAGCTCAGTTTGTGAACATACTCATAATTGTACACAATATCATGTGTTTTAGATTCCTACGATTAACGCATCCACCAATGTTTGTCAGCTGTTGTGATCTATTTTATATTGAACAATATACCAATGAAACGACTGAACCAGAATCCACGTTTACCGATATAGCACTATCTTAGTATCAGAGAAATGGCAGGAGTTTTGGAGTAGGTAATTTAAACATAGGTTTATAATATATTAACAGCATTACGCGATATCCGTGAGGAGCATGAGGAAATATTACTATCGGGACGTGTTTATGCATTCAAGCAATTTAGTACCAAACCGGAAGAATATGAATGGATCGAATATAACATTATACGCCAACTGGTGACGACTGATATTGAAGTTAAAATACAAATCGACTTCTGTACAAAGTACAATTGTAATAACTGCTCGTCTACGCATAAAGTTTATTCTAATAAAACGTCACATACTCCCATATGCAAATATGTGTAATGGTATTAGGTATGATGGATGAAGTAAGTCGAGAAACTGAAATGTTGTACTTACAATAACCGCCCACAACTTTAAATACTGTGAATGATATAGATTTTTGCTTTCAAAATGCTATTTGGGTCATTTTAAATAAAAAATTTTCTTTTAAATTTAAACTCCACAAAACTTCATTAGTCTCTTAAAATTCAGAAAATAATAACAATATATTTATATGATATAGTCAATTTTGACACATATAATTTATAAAAAATATATATTTTTATATTTTTCAATTAACCTAAGCCAGTCAACTTTTTCATTTTGATTTCATTTATTACCTATTATAGTTTGTATACAACAGTATTTCGTAAATTATGAATAATATTTATTATAATACTAAATAGATATCTCAATCAAGCATATTTATCACCAAACTGGTAGTTTTAATATTATTAATTTTTTCACTTGTATTATTTGTAAGAAACGCATACCTACCACAGTAGATTTTTGACGGTTTTCATGTTTTGATAATTATACCAATTTCCATTCAGATGCCCATAATAATACATCTATAACGTTGACCGGATGTTTGGATGTTGGATATTATTGAAAAAAAAACTGAAAACTGGTATCATTAGGTAGAGTAATACTATGAAGAGTTTGTGGTGGAAGTGATAAAAATAAACCACGATATCAATAAAAACTGCCATTTGGAAAAGAAAAAAAATATTTATCTTTATGACTACAGACATTGTTTACGAGTTCAAATCACGCGTAACTTCTCTGTTCTATAAAGAACGTTTATGAGTTCCACATGATCGATTAGATTTAATAGATTACCAGTGACATTTAATCACCAATTCAGTGGAAATAGTTGTACGTATAAATTTTATATTCTTTTAAAATAACAATGATTTCTTTGTATTAATTATTTTTCCAAATAAATTTTAAGTATTCAATATGTATTTTTTCTTACTAATACAAACATTCCTAACTCATTATAATATATCGATTTCTTTATTTATTAAGAATCAAAGTTTATTATGTGACGTTTATTTATTTATTTTTTTTATTGAAATTTTGTAATTTACTTCTTTGTAATTTTTAACTTTTAATATAATCTTAAATTTTACCAACGTAATTACAAAATATTCCTAATTATATTATCTATATTGCTTAAACACATATATGATTATAGAATATAAGTATATATAGTTATATGATTATTGCATATATGTATGAAAATAAGTATAATTAAAAAATGCAACGCTTTAAATTATGTTAAAGTAAGTACCTACCTGTATTAATATCGATGGAATATAGGTAGGTACGAATACTTAAATAATTATAGTTCTCAAATTAAAAAGTGTAAACCGTTACTTCATTTTGCAGGTGATCATGATTACATACAATCAAATATACACACATGTGTTTAAATAATAATTATTACCCAACATAATATTTTCAACTACCTAGTACATTATTTATATTTTATATTATATATATACATCTGGTTAAAGATTTTCAAACATTTATTTTTTTTTATTTTTAGAGTAATTTATACAATTAGAATATTTTTTAAAAAAAAAAATAATATTTATTAAATAAATCTATTAAAATATCTATATGAAATTCAGTATGATAATAATCGCTTAATAACAGCGTGATATTCTATACATCCTAAGTACTATGTATAAGTATAAATAATTCTCGTCAATAGAATTAACAAGTTCTATTGTCCTATTTTTTATTTTAAGAATATTTAGATGTACGACATTGCTCATTTTAAACAAATTAAAACCTACAATAACCAGTTATAATTGTTATAGATTATACATTAGAGTAACTTTTATGTATTTAGACATATATTATACGTAATTAATGAATTTGTCAACAATTTAATTTTAGGTTAGTACAATATACAACTTCCAATTAAGGATTGTTTTTTTTTTAATTATTAAAATTTGGAATATGTTAAATGCATTCGTATATTATTGAGTAAAAAAAATCCAAATCTTACAAATGTTAAAAATCAAATAAAAGCTTTATACCATTTTATGAACTGAAAAACTTCACTATCTACTATCTAGTCATAACACTCATAACATATATATATATTATAATATAAAGTGAATAGAAATGTAACCGAAATCGATCGATAATTTATATTTTACGTGAAAGCCATAATTTCGGTAAATTTTTATTTCTTCGAAAGCCATCCACAAAACCATTTGATGTAACGTAAGTATAAGTCACGTGCGCTAGTAAATCACGCAGTAAATAGTCAAAATATAATTATCATCAGTAAGTTTTTCAGTGGGAAAAAATTCTCGATTTATTCTGTACTTTAAATGACCTAACCTCTACGTAAATACATTATGAAATCACCGCATCATTATAGTTATGGCAAACTCCAATGATTGCAATTTTTCTCATTGTAAAACTATATAATATATATTATTATATCAGATGTATTTATAGTTGTTTGATTTTAATTTTTATCCACTGATTCTATTAGAATCATTCTAGGGAGAAAAAACCTTACATTCCTTAGACAAGGAATTTATTATAATAATATAACAGTATATAGGTACCTATATTAGCCATTTGTATAATTATAATATTATTACTCGTGAAGGGGTTTTAACATGCATGTTAATAAAAGTTAAAAAAAAAAAACAACAGATTTTCAATTTTTTTCTGCAGGGATCTAAATATTTTGCAATTGTTACTTATTTGTTATCATTTAAATTAGATATTAATTCAACATATTCGTATGGTACACACATTACACACGTATAATATGTAAGTACTAGCCAAGATGAAAGCTCAAAAACAACATATAATTATAATTTATAATTTAAGCTATATGGTTTGTAAGTCAGTAACTGGAAATTAATTGCGGGCGGGAAGGGGGGGGTTAAGCTAAAGAATTGTGTTCTAATTTTATTCTAATATTACAGTATAGGTAATTTAGTAGTATACCATACCTAAACATATAACATAACACGAAAAAATTTCGAAGGGAGGGGGGGGGGGTTGAACCCCCAAAACCTCCTAGATACTGCCTTGGTTTGTATAAGATAGAAACAGAAAATCAAAAATTGTCAAATTATATACAGAATTTTCAACTTAACTTTTCGAAAAAATAAAACATATTTTTAGTTCACACGTATGTCTATTTAAAATATATAAAAAAATATATCAATGCACATGTTGAAATAACCAACTGATGGTAGAAGGTAGAATCAATATCCTTAAAACGTAATAAGTACCTTACATCAGGGTGTTCCAACCTTTCGTAGTTGGCAGGCTATTTACTTGTTCATAAAAACACTGGGGGTCGCTAAAAGAAAAAATTAATCCGATGATTGGCATTGTTTTTAGAAGCCTATTTTTCAATATCAATTGAACACCCTGTGGTGGTTAATAATATGATGCACAAATACACGATTCTAAAGACAAATTTTAAACACGGTTTCTTGATTTAGACTTTATTAAATCCACAGTCGAAAATTCTGTTTTCAAATATTCGTACTTCCAAATAATGACAACAATTCCGTAATTTTGGAGAGAGAAGGTCAAAAAAAGGCTTTGAGACCCGTGTTGAACCTTATAAAATGTTATTTATTATATAATATTATATTGCAGATATAATATATACATTTTCAATAAGCATTATAATACTTCTAATTTCGATTATTAGTAATTACAATAAAAAAGTATAATTATATTTTGACAATAATAATAGTACGAACATACTGATTTAAAAAAAATCTATAATTTCGTTAATCGAGAAAAATATTTTGTAATATGGAATATTTATTAATATTTTTAACATTTAATATAATATAATAAGTCCATTATGTAATTAAATAATACCAGTTTTTTTATTTTTATTTTGAGTAAAAATAATACTAAATATTTAACTATATAATTTATACTGATATATTTTAAACTCATAATTTCAATATTTTTAATTTTGTAATTAAAATAATTTTATATCATGTTTTAAAAGTTTTAATATATGATAAAAATCACAACTAATTAACATGGTAAATAATTGTAGGCAGTGTCTATTACTGTTTTTCACAATCTATTTTAAAGCAAAGTTATAATATGTATTTCCTAATCGTTTAAGAACTTTATTACTATATTGTGTATTTAAGTAAGAATATTATAGAAGATATTTGTAGCTAATCGAAATCAATGTCCTCAGTATAGAACACAAAAAACACACATATTGTTGAACAAAGTACTATATCTTGAAAGGACAATACCAAATCATTAGTAGATTACTATTTATTAGAAAAAACCATCAACCTATAAATAATGAACAGAAATGCATTAAAAAGAATTCCCAGCATTTCTTTAAAATTAAATCGAATAATTCTTTGTAAGCCTTATCCCCACAGGGATTTCTGCTCAAGTGAAACTATACATATTGTTCACTTTGAGTAAGACAAAATACATATACTGATATGCCTAATACCGTTATAGTTGTTATATTGATAACAATTTCCAAAATAATAGGATAGAACATATTCAATTAATTTAATTGACTTCAATTTCTAAATATGTCGTACTCTTAAATTAATACCGATTAGTAAAACGCATTTAAATTTTAAACTATACTCAAAATACAATTGTTTTTATATAAATTTATTATTAAAATAAAAATAACTAATTATAATAAATAATTATCAATAATAATATCTAATCAACTATAATTTTAAATCAAGTGAAAGTCGTATTTTACATACAGGTCCTAACTTTTATGCGACCTTATCCTTTATAGTTCATATCTTATATAATATTTTATGTCATTTGTTTAATACACTGATCAATAAAATAAAAGCTAACCAGTGCATGAAGTGTATATAATATTTAATAATAAAGTAATCTCTTTTTTTATTTCTTAGCTGTAATTTTATAGAACAATCTACAGAAAATTTGAATACCTCATTTTTTTATTATAAAAATATACACCATCATTATCTGTAATGAAATAATTTATTATATTTGAAAAAAATGTTCATCTATAAGATTTCTAATTTGCTTTAAAAATATATTATATTGTACAAAGTGATTCACCAAGCACTCTCCCATTTATTGATTTATGATAAATTTATTCAAATTCTGATACTTGGATATTTTATTGAACTCAAAGACTATATTTTTAAATTCTTAAACTGATTTGTACCACTTAAGAAGTGATAATAATATGTGTCCATACAAAATTATATTTTTACATATACTATTTTTTACAGTTGTTAATTATTTAGTGGATACGTTTGTTTAAAACTGATATATTAATTAATAATTAAAACAAAGTTTTTTGTTTATTAAAAAAAAATTATATTCAGAATAATAATCCTGAAAAATAGTTAAAAAATGATGTAATTAATATTCGATTTATTAATTTTACTTATACAATTTTTACAATATTTATATGAATATTCATAGATCAATATTAATTATTGCAGCTTGTCTATTATCCTTAGTACACAAAGTTAAATAACTCAATGGTTTCATAAAAAAAAAAAAAATTGTAAATTATAAAAATGTAAATTAATTTTTTACATACTTATCATTCCTAATAATTGTAAACTAGCCAATATTTATACTTCTCGATAGTTACTACTATCTAGCCTACTATGTATGATTACATGTTCCTCAATAGTCTATATTACAGTGATGGGTACTTAAATAATAATAAAATTATAATTTAATAATTGTATAAAAATAAATACGTGAAATCAAGGTAATATAAGTATTTGTATACAATATACATAGATAGTAATAACTGCCATAAACCTAACAAGCAACCACGAAAGTAAATCAATTTAAAACAAATGATTTAAAATATAAAACAAAATTGAATCAATACTAAATAAGTATAAATATTAGCTATCGGGTAGCGCGCGATTGGAAAAAGTTTTTTTTTTTAATAAAAATCAAAATAATATCATGGTATTATAATTTTTAATTATAAATATAATTATTTTAACATTATAATTTTTAAATTTTAATTCATTATAAAAATTTCAGAAAATACGCGACTTTAGTCATTAACATCTTATATATAAGTATTAAAGTATCTATAATCTATATAATATAATAAAATTATAACAAGTATAAGTTAATAAGTATTATAACATATACAATTGTTTATTTATCAAAAACATGATACCTTAGTTCTATATTAATTAATCATTGTTTATTGTTAATAAATATGCTTAATATATTTTTACAAAATGTATGAAATATTTTGACAGAATAATATTTTAGATTCTGAGCAGAGCGATGAATGTATTGATTTTACAATATTGTGTTTTTATTTATTTATTTTTTTATTTTTTGTGTGTATACACGATAACGTATCGAAGTAATGCTTCAATTTCAAACTTTGGGGGTGGTTTCCGATAGCAAAATGAATCTAGTTGGTGCTTTAGGAGGTAATTTTTTGATATTCCCAATAGTTTTCAAAAGCGCAGGGAAAAACCAAAAAAAAAAATTTTACCACCAAATTTTTATGTTAGTGTTATTTATATACAGTTAAATTTTCAAAAATTGTTGACTTTTTTTGAGATATTTATAGACCACAGAAATTATCGATTTTTATGAGAATTTTTTTTTAAGTGTCAATAAAAAAATTTTGGATGACAAAAAAATTTAGAAAATTTAATACAAGGTTCCTTATAAGTTATTCTTATTGTAGCTAAAAAAAATTAAAAATCGTTAGACACAATTTTTTTTTATAAGCGTTTATAGTTCAAATTTTTACGAAATCTGTCGAAAATGCGAAAATTTGCTAGTAATTTTGAAGTTGAAAAATCATAAAAATGTTTGTGTTTATAACTAAGAGTAAAAAATATAACACTAAGTTTTTCATAAGTTTTCCTTCAAGTATCAATAGAGAAAACTCTAAGCATCATTATAAGAAATATTTTAAGCACGTTTGAATTTAAAATTTTTACGAAATCGCGTTACGATAACGATTTATCCTCAAACGATTTAAAATATTTGTTATTACTAAAAAAGTATAAGTCGTAGATACTTGAAAATTTCACCAGTTATTTGAATTGGCATTTTCTTTACATGATTTACTTTTCAAAATATTTTGAGTTTTTTTGAGCTATTTATAGACAACTGAATTTTTCAAATTTACTGAAAATTTTTTTTTGAAGTGCCGATAAAATTTTTTTGACACAATCAAAATACTTGAAAATTTAATACAAAGTTACTCATAAGTTGTTCTTATTATTATTAAAAAATTATAAGAATATATAGGCACAATTTTTTTTATTAGCATTTGAAGTTTAAATATTGACAAAAATTCATCAAAATCATGAATATTTGCAAATTATTATATTACAAAATTATTTTGTAGGTATAATTCATAAAAATGTTTGTATAAGTAGTTAAGAGTTGAAAATTTAATACAAGATTTTTCATAAGTTTAGCTTACAATAATTATAAAAGAACTTAAATTTTGGTGTATTTAGGCCATTAAAACATAAACCACCTTTTTCACTAACCACTGGAAATTATATCCTAGGCTGACAAATCATCTCCGTTCAGAATCGTTTTTCATATACAATTATAATTATCATTGTATTCAAATTTAATACTCCTACAATATATAATAATGATCCATACTGCACCTAATGTACAACAGAGCGATACCCACTTACCAACTTTTTTATTTATTTACCTACCAATTTATTTAATTATTTAATTTATATGTACACAACTTTTTATCAATCATAGAATATATATAATCCCAGTGATATGGTCATAACTCATAATCAACAAATATTACTTTTTTTCCTCTGTACAGTCATAATTATTTTAAATTAATTATTATAATATAATATTTGATTAATGTTGAGATTATTAAATTATAAAGTTTAAAGATTAAAAATATTTTAGAACACAACCTTATTACCATATAAATAGAATTGTTTTCACAGTTGGATTTAATAATAAAATATGTAATGCAATAATAAAAATTATGTTAGGCGTTTAAATGTATACGAAAAATAAATGACGTGTATTTTTCTAATGAATTGTAAATATGCCAGTACATAATGTAGTATATAGGCAACACATTGTACAAATTGAGCAGTAACCTATAAAAATACAATATACGCATTTTCCGATTCTTTTGCTGATTGTAAACTTTTTATTCGGGACAAACAGACATGTATTCTCGTTCACACTTCAAAATAACTTCGATCTAACGACGCGATAAGAATTCTGTAATCAGATTGAATTCTTCTATGTGCCTTCTTGAAAACGACTTTCCAATTTTACACAAATCTGGATTTATATTTTGCAATATTCAAAAATTTACAAAATATTAATCATTTTTACATTCTTTATTTAATACTCGTGATTTACACGAATAAAATATGTCAAAACTTTCGAAGCGAACAATTAATTAAGGTGCGAGAATTCAAGAAATTTCTTTAGTTACAACAAGGGGAGGCAGACATATAATATTATACCGAAAAAAAATAATAATAATTATAATAAATAAAATCAAACTATTTCATCTAACAAAAATGATTATAGAAAAAATGATCATGCTTCATAGAATTATTGCATTTTGGCAATTTTTTTATTAATTGAAAAAGAAAATTTAATTCAAGTCACGTCAAACTTTAAATTTACTTAAAATAACACAAAACAAGTACATTTCAAAACAACTACTAAATAATTGTTATCTATAGACATTTATCAACTTTTTAAATATTAACCCGAGTCTCATATAATATGGAAAAAATATAGTAATCTAAACATTTCATTAAGATCGTGAGAGTTTTTCGTGTGAGGCAAGTTTTTGTACTGAATGCATTACCTCCGATATTCATGGGACAAATTTTCAATAATAGGGGCATGATAATGTAAATTCAAATATATTTTTAAGAACTCTTGTAACAATATCATAGAGTTCAAGTAATGTGTCACAAATAGTAATTGGGAGAGTTGTGATGGCTTAAAAAAATTTCGAACGATTGTGTTTAAGAATATAGTAATCATACAATTCAAACCACTTGCAGTGGTTGATATTATACGAGTAAATGATAATGAAAAAAAACTTTATTCTAAGCTACACGTTAAGAACACGAAAATATAATTATTATGTTACCTATAATGATTTATGACTTGTGTTTTTTTTTTTTTTATGAATAGTAAGTACTATGTACTGACATTATCACATAATTACTATTATTATATACAGTATAAACATACGTTTTGTATTACATGAAAATAATTTTAGTCGTTTTCTACAACTGGTAAGTAAAATGCATGCAAAATGCAAATACGCAAAAGGGTTAGTTATATCGTACTACACTATATAAATAAATAAATAAAAAACTTTTCGAGTTAATATCAACTGAAGATAATACAAACTATACACATTTTCCATTTCAATAATCTCTTAGAAAAAGTTGGTAAAAACAATACATTTGTTGAGTATGATTATATGAATAAATGATTATCAAACATAATTATAATTAAATTGTCTTAATATTATATATTGTAAAAATATTGTAGAATTGAATTAATTACTAACGAATTGCGAGTATATTCTAAAAATTTTAATATTTATAATATTATAATTACCCACTATTTGTTTTAAGTAGTTTAGCTGTAAAATACGTTTTATTATAATATAGCTCGAATGTTTTGAGACCATTTTTTATTAAATAGAAAGATATTTTTCAGGTAAATGATAAATACCAATAATATTATAACTTTCATTACTATGACTTTTCTTTTTTTACACACTTATTAATCGTTATTGAACGAGTTTCTACCCTAGTTGCCTAGTCCCTAATTGTAAATAAAAATAAAATTATACTATAACCGCAAAATCATTTTTAATGATTTACCAATTAATATGTTCATTAACATACGATTATTGTCATGATGCTTTCGATATTATGTCTCACACCCTCAAGGAATAATAAAATATATTTTCTACACATATTTTAATGTATAATTAAAGTATTTTGGTTATAATGAAGTTAAATGGTTTACCTTTATTGAATAGGTATATTAATAATTGATATTAGATATGTCATTTTATAATAAATAAATGAATTGTTAATAATAAATAAAATAACCTACTGCGTTCTACTTTAGATCAACATGAAGCAAATAGATAAATACATTAAACTGCATAAAGATAAATTACTTAAAGTTTTCAACACTCATCACTCAACAGTCAATATTACGCATTGTTTAATCGTAGGTATAAATATTATATGTAATAAACACTGACATTTGTATGTACCTACGTATAAGTATACATAAGTACATAAATATATTATATAAATACAACAATTTAGACAATTCCTCAACAAGTTTGACACTGAATTAAAATAATAATTTGATTTTTCACCGTCCAAAGAGTAGTAACAATACCTATCTTTCTAATAGAATTTTCAGTGTAAATTTTCGTCAAAAATCATTTTGATTATTATAGAATATGAACAAATTATGTCATGAAACTTTTTCCAGAATTTGCTATTAAAAATTTTAGTTGGTAAACAAAAAAAAAATTTTTAAAGATAAAAATATAAAATACAAAAATATTAATAATATTGTGGTTAAAATAAAATTCATAAAATATCTAGGTTTTCTTGAAAAATTTACCACATTAGTTATTTTATTTTTAAAATTCACTCAATACAAATAGTTTGCGTGTAATAATTTATGTAATAATTTATTATTGCAATCATGATATCGATGTTAGCAAACCATTACGTATAGATCGTTGTTGTAAATTTCATATAAGTTTAGAAAACAATCTTGGCAACATCATTTGCTCCGACGCTACCAATATTAGTTTGTTATCAAATGTTCATTGTTCATGGTTAGGAATCGACATTGGAAAGGATTACATGAAACTTTAAAAAACGATAACTAACTATATCGAATGTGGTTGTGGTCAGTTCATTTAGTTACTGTTTCCAAAACGAACGTACTTAATAAGAATTCGAAAAGTATAGGTATATCGCAATATTTGCACTAATATATTTTGTACTTATTTACTATTTAGTAGGTACATGTTACTTATGACGGATATAAAATGCTTAATAGTTTTTAAATTTACTAAAAAAAAAATACAAAATAATTAAAAATTAAAGCGTCTTGAAAACATAATTAAAGAAACCCTTGATATTGTAACTTTAAATTTTGTATAATTGGGTCCAAATTGACCGAATTACCGAAAAATAAATAATTACTATGTATCAAATTAAAATATGGAGTAGGTGTAGGTACTTATAAAAATCATGTTTACTGTCTAACCCTAAGTTCATTACCGCAATACTGATTAATCGAAAAACTATGGACGGTGTAAATAAGTTTATGATATAGATTATAAATAGACTTAATTGTTAGAAATAGCTTAAATTTTAAAATTAATTTAAACATTTTGAAAATATTATTAGGTATTTATGGTAAAGTATAATAATATTATATACTTAAAATGTATGTACTTATAATAAATAATAATAATAAACATAATGATTAATGGTGAAAAGTTTCAATTTCCAAGAAAAATATTTTTGGTAAAAAAAAATAATAACTGAAATTGTTATATAATTTTATTTAAATTTGAAATTCAAACCCATGTTATTGTAAACAAAAATCGTGTATAATTAAATTAATTGTATTAATTAATAAATTATTAATGTTTGAAATAAAATTTCTATAAGAACAAATACTGTAGGATATTTTGTATAATATTATGCTCAAATCTAAATGATTATCATAAGCTTAAAATTAATCTTAATATTTGGAAAATTTCATTAGGTATATTAAGTGAAAAATCTCCGATTTAATTGTAAACCTATATAGTTAAATACTATTTAACACCATCATGATAATTATAATATGTTGTTATACATATTTTGTATTTTCATTATTTGTAATTTATGAGCGTACATAATATATATTAGTATAGACCATAGGTAATACCAAACATTTAAAAAGTTTAATAAATAGATAAAAAATAAAATTATTCCACGTATAGAAAATATTTTATAAAATTGTAGTACCTATTACAATAATTTCAAAATCGATTTTAAGCCTCGTGTCCCTCTATTACTAAGAAAAGTACTGGCAAATGGAAATCGTTTACTAACAGAAATACTTTCAATACCAATTAGATTCACTTTGATACACACTCAGAAAAAAGCGATTGAAGTTGAAAGCCAAAGCGTGACACAAGAGACAAAAAAGAATATGAGAATAATAATGATAAAAAAAAAAAAAAAAAATCATTGTTTTTAACTACATTCATTTATATAAGCCAATAATATCGTATAGTATTTTGTTATGAATCTAAAACACGACGGTGACGAGCCCGTCGTCGGATCGCCGCGCCGCGACGGGCGTAGTCGGATGTTGTACACACAACACCGGAGCCGGTGACCGCGGTCGCGTTTACGATTTCCATTGAACAGGGCCTCATGCGGTTCGCCGAGACGGTTACCGTCGGCGCTGGCCGTGCGGTTTTTTCCGGCCGCGAACAAAGCGCGTTCGCGTTTCCGACGTACCAGGACAGCATGCGGCCGGGCGTTCCGACGGCGCCGTCGCCGGTCCGTGGCGCGTGCGCCACGCGATTTGTGCTGACGCCGGTCGGCTCCCGCACCAGGAGACCATCCGGCCGGGCCGGCGGGCGTCGACGACGCGACGGACTCGTGTCGGCGGCCGACGCGTGGGTGGAAGTCCGAGAACAATGAAAGCGGCCCGTTCCGCGTCCCGCCGTACCAGGACCTCATGCGTATTAGCGCGTCGGCCGTCGTTTCGGTTTCATTTTCATTAACGTCACGACTCGCGGACGCACTTGCGCTCGTGGCTGTGGCGGGGCGGAGGATTTTATCGTAGGCGTGTCGCGGATATTATACAGGTACTGCGCTATTACTGTACGCGCGTATACGGTATGATAATAATTTAATACTTATTATGATTTAAGTGATTTAACGGTAATAATATTATAGACAGGTTTTTTATGTGTTCACATACATTTATTCAGACAACGCTGATATAATTGAGAAAGATAATATTTTATAGTACCTACTATGTATTTATT
>VUJU01000922.1:5909-59278 GCA_009835225.1 Aphis craccivora
TCATTACTTTTTGAATAAAATAATAAAATATGAAGTAATATGTAAATTTAATCAAATAAAGCTGTTTTATGGTAAGACTTTATTATGTTTTTTCTTATAAATATTAGAACTAATAGTTTAATTTTATATTAACTTAAATTAGTTTTGATTTAAAAAAAAATATTAACGATACTATTACAAAGTATGAGTAGGTACTTGCAATTTTTTGCCCCCTCTGAGCTACATTTCTGCGGGCGTCCATGGTAGATTATAATAATATATGGAAATAAGCTTAACTATTATAATAATTTATCCTTTTGGAATTTATTAACATAAACTTTATTTTTTTTTTGTCTGTTTAAATATCACTTTTTTACTATTAGATATTAGTTTATGAACATCTCTTAACACGACCTTTAATTTTTTAATTATACTTTTTTAATGTATTACGTTTGTCATACTTCAAATGGCATTTATCAAATACTATAACTAGGTATAATATGTTGTGTATAATATTTTTTGTTGTGTAAATAATAATAGCAAATATCATCATGTTATAATAAGTTAAACGTACTTAAGCAACTTTTAAGAATATCGCAGAGGGAATTGATTTGACAGTTCACCTGGTTTTACAGTAGCGATAAGTATCCTGTTGTGTTTAAAAGTATTTTATTTATTAACTATTTTTACAATTTATGATCAATTAACTTCTGAAATCAGTCAACTCCTAATAACCACATACATGATATTTTCATAGATAAACGATAATCATATCTCAACATATCTTGATGGATAAAATTATGCTGTTATTTATTTTCTATGCATTCATTATCTTACGAATTATGACTATTTAGTAGGTATTTAGTGTCTTAATGTTGGCGTTATTTTATATTATTATTCATAATGATTGATGACTATTAAATTCAATGACATCACATTGTCTCATTAGTCTATTATAATTTATAATCATTTAATTTACATTGAGCTTTTGTTCTCGTAAATAAACATAAATATGAAAACAATTAGCCAAATAATTGTGATGTTCAATACGGTTATAGTGTCGTCAAGCGTTCAGTTATAAAAACCATGAACCAAGGTGGATATATCCACCTTGCCATGAACTAAGAAAAGTTATAGTAAACGTTGATATAATAAGTGGCCATACTATACTTAATACCTCAGTAAATTATAGTCTACCATGATTACCACAGACATTTTATAAAATATTATTGTTCATTGCAATGTATGTCTATGTAACATGTCGTACACTCGTAACATATACTGATCAATCATAATATGATACATATTATTATGTATTTTTTCACGATTTTTATAACGTCTTTCGCGGTACCTACGCGTCCAGCCATAATGTTACGGCGGCGCTAGTCATTGTCGAATAGGACCCTGGTACCAAAATCAGCTTTTTGGTTGAACCCACCCACACTCCCACACACACCTATACTCCTACAGACATGGGCGTAGGTAAGGGGGATGTTTTGGGTGTTAAACATCCCGAAATTAAAGATAAAAAATTTTTTTAAATAAATATTGTGAATTAAATTTAATGTATCTAGACTAAAACCGTCTCCGGAAATATTTGTTACCTACGTCTATGCCTACAGATTGTACTTTGGAACCCCTATATGATTCAAAAATCAATTTATTTGGCAACAACTTTGTAGTTAGGTTCAACCAAAGCCCTAAAATAAAATTCCCGTGGTATATTATTGAAGTTACTTCCAGTATTTAATTTAAACTCTATTTCTTCATTTAGAACTTAATTTTTTTTCTTTTAACTGAGATGTTTTTTGTTTTGCATTGATCTACACTCTACAGTACATCTTCACTATTATACAAATCGTTTCTCATTTCCTTGTCTCTTAACTTGCATAAAATCGAACGGTTAATTTTTTTACGTATATTTAACATTTTAGCCAATTTTATGCATTCTATTAGTCTATGCTCTTTTTTTACATTTTTTACACTCATAAACATAACTACTAGTTACATAATTTATTTTCTATTTATCCCACATATTTTAAAATTTTTTACTACCATTAACGTGTATCTTAATCTTACTATTTACTTTTGTATTAAATGTATTCTTACTGTAATAATTACCTGTATTTAACAACATGTTGACCTCTTGAGATACTGTTCTGATTTCACTTTTGTTTTAGCCCTATTGAATATCTCTTCTAATTTATCAATTTTCAAATCACTTCTGGTTAGCAATTTATCCTTCAGTTCCGAATCCTTAAAACAACAAGCGGCTACTAATATATTCAACTGAAATATAAAATCTTCTATTGTTTAACTTTCTTCATTCTAGTAGAAAACGCGATCCAAACTGAAGTGAACACGTATTTTAAAATCTTGAATCATTGGCTTTTTCACTAAAATAATATGAACCTAATAATGGAACTGAGAAATAATGTAATAGTGAATTAGTTAAAATTTGAACAATATTTTTCATAAGAATCTATTAGAAACTTTCTAATTGTTGCAGTGTTACGAACCATTAATCTGAAAGACTAGAATATTATACAAATTTGTATTATTATTCAGTGTATCGATTATGTTGGTAATTCGTATCAAAAACAGTCAGATGTTTATGTCTCATACTAAATCAATAAGCTGATATCACAAAAAATAAACATTTCATATCTTTGTTTATTTTTTCAAGTGTCTTCGACATTCCACTAAAAGTTTCAGGAAATATTAAAATAACAACAATGGCATCAGCGTCTGACATGGGCGATTTAATGAACAGTAAGCGATCTTTCTGTTTTAAATGTCAACGAAATAATAAAAAATTACATTTTAGGATTGGAAAACCTTCCTGCCGAGTTACAGCAAAATCTCACTCTGATGCGAGAAATCGATTTGAGAGCTCAACAAGTGATTGGCGATATTGGCAAACAGACCGACAAATATTTTAAGTCAAAAGCATACTTGACAGATAAAAATAAAAAAAAAATGAACCGCATACAAGGTCAATTTGACAAGGCCAAAGCATACAGCGACGACAAAGTCCAATTGGCTATACAAACGTATGCATTGGTATGTCGATTTCGAGTTTATCATGTAATACAAAAATCGTTCTATTCCATTGTACCTTTCAGGTGGATGAACAAATAAAAAAACTAGATGCGTATTTAGCGCGTTCCAGTGAAAAATTTGACGATACAGCCATTGACGCCACAATATATATGCAGGGTGGTTCACAAAATAGTATGTGTTCTACATAAAATGTTAAAATAATAATGTTAATTCATTTCTACGTGTGTATAATCTTTTAGAAAAACGTCAAAGGACTAAGAAAAATGAATATTCGGTCAAAACATTCGAC
Source organism: Aphis craccivora (assembly GCA_009835225.1). Lineage (NCBI taxonomy): Eukaryota > Metazoa > Arthropoda > Insecta > Hemiptera > Aphididae > Aphis > Aphis craccivora. The sequence continues at coordinate 9,241 of VUJU01000922.1, forward strand.
ATGCCTGTTGATCCTAATGAACCAAAGTATTGTTTATGTTACCAAGTTTCCTATGGAAATATGATATGCTGCGATAACCCAGATGTAAGCATTGTAATTTTTATTTAATCGCCAACTGTTTGTGGCATCTCCTACACCTTCTATAGATTTAAAAAGTAAAAAAAAATTAAATTTTATTCTCCTACAAATAATAACACAATATCATTAATACAAGATCCCCACAATTTGAAGTCAAATCTATATAAAATAATAAAAATTAATTTATACATTTCATTTAAATGTATTATGTATATATTTATTTATCATTTATTTGCATCCGAAGCTTAAATTTTTACTAAATTTGTCAAGCTCATAACATTTACAAATTATAAGAATTGTATACTGAAAAGTTTATAAAATCTTAAATTTTTATGGTTTCAGTTTGTAAATTTAATAAATCATAACTCATACTGGAACTAAAAAGTCTAATAAATATGCTAATATATTACTATATGATCATACATTTAAAGAGAAAATTTGGACAAAATTACTTGTTTTAATAACCTATAACAATGTTAATTATTCTGTTATCATTTAAAAACATTATTATAAATAACAATAATGAAATATAGTATAATAATATATTTTTATAATAATTAAATATTAATAATAGTTGTATCAAGATACTAAAGGAAATAGGCTGATTGACTATCTCTGCTAAGAATCGTTTTTAATATACAATGCATTGTCGTCATGCAAAAACTAACCAAGTATATTTTTATAGTTTTTTATTTTTTAAATTTTAGATTTAGATAAGCTATGAAAAATTCCATTTATTTCAAAGTTGATATCATTTATACAAGATGATGTGTTAAAATTATATTTTAAAATATATTATTTTAAGCTTAAATTAAAAAAGTTTCAACTTTACAATTTTGGTAAAAAATAACTAAGTGAAATTTTTAGCATTTGGTCATCTTTTTCCATATAATTCTATTTTTTTCATTTTAATTTCATTTTGAACAACACTGTAATATGAAATACACTATGTACTTCAGCATGTTATAATTATTAACAATTGTATTTACATGTAGTATTAGAGGTTTGAAGGTAACTTGTATTATTAGTCATAGTTATTTTAATAGAATTAATAACTAGACCAGCGGTTTCTAACCTTGTGCGGACCACCAATTTTGTAAAAAAAAATCTTTGAGTCTCTCTATATTATTATAATATTATATTATATTAAATAAAAAATAAAAAAATAAATAAAATATAAAAATATATATTATTAAAAATAAATATAATATATAATACATTTAATAAATATATTTTTATATATTATTATATAAAATCATAGGCATGCACAGACCCTAAAAGAAGGTAGTGTTCATACTTATCATCGGCCATTTAGTCTACCGTTTTATAAATATAACAAATCTATTTAAAATTTGAATGTTCCATAGGTCATAGGTAGTCAATAAAATATGTTATTTTGATATCATTATCGGGAATCACGCGTGTGGTGTACAATACAATACAATTATAATTTTTAATGATCAGCAAAAAAAAAACACTAATTTTAAAATATTTATAGCCGGTCCAGGAAAAAAATAAAAAACTTACTCCTTAGTACTTCATATAAATAAATAATAATTGTCAAGTATGCACTTATAAAATGAAAAATGATCAAATATGCACTTATAAATGAAAAATAGTCAAATCTGCAAAATATACAACTATAAATTTTTAATATAAACTTGTATTTTTATGAAACAAATTTCTACACTACTTAGCTATGTTTTTAATGATTATTTTAAATCATGCAAACGCCTAGAAGTCCCAAGCCCTAATTATGAATTACAGATGTAGAAATTGTAGAAATCATAAAAGTATTTTATGTATTTAGAGAGACATTTATCTGTTATCCATACTATTGAATTCATCTATAACTGCATGATTTTAAATCTACCTTTGATACCATTTTTTGTTCTATGAAAAGCAATAATAATGACTCCAAACGTTCTTGACTCATTATACTGCGTAATTTGTTTTTTACTTACAGCTAATTTTGAAAAAACATGTTCACAGGTACACAGTGCCGGAGCTAGGTTTTTCTCTGCCCTGTGCCAATTACCTATAATTTGCTAATATGCCGCTCTTATATAATTTATATATTTTTATTTGTAAACAACTCCGCCCCTAAAATTCCAAAAAAATTTGTCGCACATGCCTTCCGCCGGCACTGCAGGTACAACTAGTTACAGATATGATTGCAAACATTTTTAAAATTTAAAAACACAAGTATATAGTGTAGAATTTCCAGTTGTTTTCAACCAATCAATCCATTCATAGATTCACCAGTAGCACCATATAGTTGCATATTTGGATAATTTTTTTAAAGTTTCAGTTCAGTTATTAAATCTTCCTCTGAAACCTTGGAAAATGTTGATAATATTTTATCATATTTTATAATATTATAATTCTAGTCAAAATAATATGTCTATACACCATACTGTACAGTGTATACAGACTTTCAACTACAAAGTGAACATAGTGAATTATTCAATTTTTTTTCAAATCTGTTTCAAAAAAATTATCTATAACTGAATGAATTTGTTCGTTATATATTGTTTAATATTTTAATACATAATTCTATTTTTATAATTAATACATTTTTATTTGTATAGTATAATTTTTTAATTGTCTGGTTTTGTTATTTTAGTGTTCTATTGAATGGTTCCACTTCGAATGTGTCAATTTAACTACCAAGCCTAAAAAAAAATGGTTCTGTCCAAACTGCAAGAAGACAGACAAAAAAAAATTAGCTATTTTTAAAAAGAAATAAGTTTGTCTTTATAATAATATACATATACTTATATTTGTTCATTTAGAGGTTAGTACATTATAAAGTAATAATAATAGTAATAGCGATTTATCGTAAATATTTAAATTTGATAGATTATTGTCATTAAGAAAATAGAGATTTAGATTAAACTTAAATATTCTACTGTATCTGCAGTCTCAGCTTATGTCTTTATTGTTAATTTAAAATTTAATATACAATCCATATCAAAAATTAATAAAATTAATCATTATAATATTGGTGTTCTTATGTAGAAAAAAAATATATATATGGGAGTAAAAAGAAGTTTTTCACCTTACAGTTAGATAGCATACCACTATTATTATTCATACTTGTAGAAATGCATATTATATATTTACAATAAACTAAATAACACATTTTTTCTATTCTTAATATTACAATTATATATTATACTTTTTTATATTAAAATGTTAGTGTATTGTTGATTAATAATTATAACTAGAGATTAGTTTAGTATACTTTTAAAGATTTTGAGTACATTAATAAAATAAATAGTAAACGGATAATGACTACCTAATATTTGATTGGAATTTTATATAATCAGAAATATACTTTAATACTATTACCTGAAACAAAAAAAATACCAAAATATTAAACACAAAAAAATATATATAGGTAAATAACAATTATTTGTTTTTGTATGTACCAAAGAAAGAAATCAATTTTCTACTACAACTTAATCAATAATTTTTGCAGTTTTTTCATTAAAAGACATAGTTACTATAAAAACTATATATCTAGCACTATAACAGTTTAAGTGTTTGCAAAGCTTTTTATTTGAGAATAATGTTCAATAAGTATTTAATTATAAAATTTGTCCCATACTTAAAAAATTGTAGAATATGTTTATTATGTAGAATACATAAAAATAGATAAATATTTTTTAGAAATTTTGACAAAATGTACACTTGAAGATGACAGAGAATTTGTAATATTAGCTGATGGGTCCATAGGAGAAGGTTTTAAAAATAAATATGAATAATACAATAGTATCTTAAGTAAAACATATTGATTTAAACAACAATGAACAATGTGTAAATAAATAATAAATAATGAATAATATGAAGAACCAAAGAAAAAAAAATGAAACTGGAAAATTATCTTCAGTTGCCATATAAAAACTGCAGCTACAACAAACTAAACTGTTTTGAGGATGTAGAAATGGAAATTTTATCCTCTCCCTTAAGTCTCATAGCATATTATAACTGAAGCCTGTTATTAATTTTATTGTTTTTATTTAGATTTATTATTATTATAAACTATTAAATTATTTGCACATTTTCTTTGCAATTTTTAAAATATTCTGTATGATAGATTTGTATAATAATAATTGATAAATACTGTACATTATTTTGAATTTTAAATAGTTAATAATCATTAATCATTTGTAATAAATTTTAGAATTAAAAATAATTATAATTAATAAATATCATTAAAATATTATTATTGATATTAATTACAATTATTTTAATATATTATTTTTCTTTAATTATAATTATTTAGTTCAATATATTGAAATGCATATTTTAATAAACTTAATTTATAAGTGAGTTATAGTTATGTAAAATATAAAATTTTAAAATGTTTGATATCACTTAAAATTTAAAATATCAAGAAAAGACATTTTTTCTAGAAAATATTGTTACCTTAATAAATTTTATAAAAGAAAAATTGACTAATATTAAAGCCAACAGAGTACAATTGATTACACTATGTGTCTATGCAAATTTGCTGTTTTACGGTCGTAAGACGGAGAAACACGTTATGCGGTAATGGCGTAGCCAGGGGGGTTAGGTGTTCAACCCCGCCCTCGGCCTTGAAAAAAAAAATTGTTACTATAATGTATATAAATTTATAGTTTTGTTAACTGTTATACTTATATATAAAATGTATTATTCAATTAGCGTACAACTCAGTACATTTTACCGCTCCTGGACAATATATTTTAGAGGTGAGCAAAAAAAAAGGTCATTAAACCCCTCCCGGGTAATTCCTGGCTACGTCACTGTTATGCGGTTATGACATCATTAAAATGTATATACATTAATTGCTATTAAACGGGCTTCAGTCAAATTTTCTAAAAAAAATTACAAAACAGTTAATAAGATCAAACAATATAATTATAGGGTATTTTTCAGATAGGTTAACCGAAAACGGCGAAAACGATCATCACGTAAGAACAACACGAACCTTACATTATTGCTCTATGATAATGAGCTAGACGGTGTATCCGTATGCGTATTTTGCAAATAGCATTACAAACAAGGACACGTATTTTTAAATATTTAATTCAGTATCGTTTTCACTAAAATACTGTGAACCTAATAAAATAATTGAGAAGGTTGGATCACTCGACAGTCTTACTTAAAAACTGTATGTATGAAAAAAATGCAACCATTATTAGTTTAAATAAAATATAAATTCTTCACTTAAGACGAAATCAAAAAATTGTTTTTTTTCCACTATAGCCAGATTGATATTGGTAAAGAGAACCCCTTTTTGTTAGCTTATATTTGACGATCTAATTGGTAATGTTCGTAATTTAAAATGTGATAGTGTAAGTTATATTATTGGACCACCAAAAAATCATAAAAAAATATGTATAGGTACCTATAATTTCTATTTTCAAATGAATACATTTGTTTTACAAATTACAAGTAAGTATAATATTTAATTTTCGTGTAAGTGATGTTTTTTATTATAAATCCTATTTCAACAGTACAATTCGGTAAGCATTTTCCCGGCGATAATGTAAATTTTCTATTAGTAATATTGATAAATTTAATGCAATATGTTTTAAAAGAGGACGTCGACTCAGTTAAAAATAAAAAAATATTTGTAATTTTTTTTTTTTCATGTTATAAAGTGTTATATAAAATGTATTTTTTTTCAATACTAGAGATGAGTAACTAGAAATGTAAAAAAGTAACAAAAAGTGAATACTGAAAGACAAATGTTTGTGGTTTTTATTAATTATGATATTATTGTAGCCACCCATGTGTGAGCAACCGTTGACTGACGTTGATGTAAGATAAAGTGAATAAAGAATTTTAGCGTTTTAAATTGAAAAAAATAGGCCAAGTCGCCAAAGAAAAAGACTGGCACGAATACTTTGGTAAATCACGTCTGCAAGAGTCCTATCTAGAGCTCCTTTTTATAGACACTGTCAGCCGTGCTATCGACATATTAGTCAGCACAACGCTTGTTATCGCGAACTACGTTAATCGAACGTTAATTACGTGTTTTAAAATTGATGCGGACGGCGCGGGATTTTGCGGGTCGTGCGGATGAAAAAATTCACCCGCGCGCATAAATTGTGGCCGCTCGGCATTCCCGAGAAAAACTAATCCGACGCCGCCAAATATTCGGCACGGTGACCGTCGAGCCATTCCTAAACTACGATGACGCGTGAGTCTTACCTTTCGTCATTAAGCCCTACTGGTTCCCGACTCGTTTTTTAATCATTATTAATTATTACCACCGGAATATCTGAAGGTCAAAGTCTACGTCGCAGTACCTACACGTATTATATTCTTTACATCGGATATCAGAGCACGTAGCAATATAATATTTTCTGTGATAAGGTGTATAATGTAAACATTGCCAGCTTTGTAAAAAAAGGGCGGACGTGATGCAATCACAGCCATATATATATATATATATGTGTGTGTGTGTGTGTGTGTGTGGATGCAATGTTAAAAAATCGAATCGGCTATCTAGATGTTTTGTGTGGTAATTATCTATCTAAAAATTGTGCTCTATGAAAAATTGAACTTGAACCCGACTGAGGATAGAGTAGGTAATTAAAGATTTAAAAAACAATTTTCACACGAATTTATTAGAAACTTTCTGATCTATCACAAATAGTGTTACCAACTTTCTCGTCTAAAAGTCAAAAATATAGAAATTCGTATCATTCAGTAACTGAACTGTTTATCGATTCGATTATGTTGATAATCGTGTCATCAACAGAATATGTTTACGTAGCAGTGTCGCACACCAATTCATTAATAAGCTGATATCATAAACAAAAAACATTACACGTCATTATAATTTTATTACTAGTGTCTTCGATTTTGCACTAGAAATTACGAGAAATCATAGAATAACAAAAATGGCATCGGCGGCAGATATGGATGAGTTAATAAACAGTAAGCGATATTTTAGTTTTACGTTTGAACGAAATAAATAAAAATTAAATTTTAGGTTTGAAGAATCTTCCCGTCGAGGTACAGAAAAATCTCACTCTGTTGGGAGAGCTCGATACGAAAACCAAAAAATTGATTAGCGGCATTGACAAAGAGACCGACGATTATTTGAAGTCAAACGCTCACTTGACAGATAAAAAAAAAAAAAAAATGAAACGCATTCAACGTCAATTTAACAAAGCCAGAGAATATAGCGACGACAAAGTTCAATTGGCTATACAAACATATGCATTGGTATGTTGATTTCGAGTTTTCATGTAACCCAAGAACTGTTTTACTAATTGTACCTTTTAGGTGGATGAACAAATAAAGAAACTAGATGCAAATTTAGCCCAGCTTGACGCCAAATATGAAGATAAAGCCATCGGCGGCACAATAAATATGGGAGAAGGTTCACAAAAAAGTAAGTATTTTTTGCAATATTTAATGTAACAAAAGTGTTGAGTCATTTCTTTGTGTGTCTTTTTTTTAGAAAAACTTCAAGGAACAAAGGACAAAGGACTTCCAGTCAAAGTATTCGATATGCCTGTTGATCCGAATGAACCGAAATATTGTTTATGTTACCAAGTTTCCTATGGAAATATGATATGCTGCGATAACCCAGATGTAAGCATTGTAATTTTTATTTAATCACGGACTATTAGTGCACATTTCCTACACCTACTATAGATTTCAAAAGTATAAAATATATTAAAATTTTCTGCTACAAATGATGATAAAATATCATTAATACAAGATCCCCCACAATTTGAACTCAAATCTAATTAAAAAATATTAAATTCATCTATACATTTTATTTATTTTTTAATGCATTTTAAGTTTAAATATTTATTTAATTTATAAAATTTATGAACATTTAAAAATTATAAGAATTTTTTACTAAAAGTTTATAAAATCTTAACTTTTTATGGTTTAGGTTTATAAATTTAATACATCATTCCTCATACTGGAACTAAAATGTCTAAAAATATATAAATAAATAATTATTATCATACATTTAAAGTTTAAATTTGGATAAAATAATTTCATTAAATAATGTATAACAATCTTTATTTTTGTGTTATTATTTGAAAACATTATTTTTAAGGACTCTATATGATAATTAAAAAAATATGGTTAAATTTAACATATTATATATACAACTAAATATTAATAATATTATAATTCGTATACAATGTGTTGTCTCATGCAAAAATTAACCGAGTGTATTTTTATAGTTTTTTGTTTCATAAATTTTAGTTTTAGATAAGCAATGAAAAATTTAATTTTTTTCAAACCTTGTTTTATTTAAACTGAGATGATGGGTATAATTAATTTGTTAAAATATTTTGTTTTAAACTTAAATTAAAAAAAATTAACTTTCAATTTTGGTAAGAAATGACAGTAACATTTTTAGCACTCCAAATTTAATTTTAATTATAATTTAATAAAAAATGCACTATGCACTTTCTGCATGTTATTATTGTATTAACATTTAGTATAGAAACTTTGAAGGTAATCTGTATTATTAGGTATAGTTGTTTTAAAAACATTAAAAACTAGTCTAGACCTATTTAAACAGTATATTATTAAAACCAAATTATTGTTTTAATAACAAATATTATTTTTCATTATTTAGTTCATTTAAAAGAATATTAATAATAATTAAAAATAAACTTTTCCACCTTTTTACTTTTATTTATTAAAACATACGTATTGTTCAATATTTTGATAATTAATAGTTTTTATTTTTTATATTTTTACTATTTTTTATTATAAATATATCGTTATTTGTATGGCATAATTTTTTTAATTGTCTGGTTTTGTTATTTTAGTGTTCTATTGAATGGTTCCACTTTGAATGTGTCAATTTGACTATCAAACCCACTGGAAAATGGTTCTGTCCTAATTGCAAGAAGACAGGAGAAAAAAAAATAGATATCTCTAAAAAGAAATAAGTTTTTCTTTATAATAATATACATATACTTATATTTGTTCTTTTAGAGGTTAGTACATTATAAAGTAATAGTAATAGCGATTGATCATAAATATTTAAATTTGATAGATTATTATCATTAAGAAAATAGAGATTTAGATTAAACTTAAATATTCTACTGTATCTTCACTCTCAGCTTATGTATTTATTGTTAATTCAAAATTTAATATACAATCCATATTAAAAATTAATAAAATTAATCATTATAATATTGGTGTTCTTATGTAGAAAAAATGTATGTATGGGAGTAAAGAGAAGTTTCTCACCTCACAGTTAGATAGCATATCACTATTATTATTCATACTGGTAGAAATTTATATTATATACTTAAACTATATTACACATTTTCCCATTCTTAATATTACAAATATTATAATGATATATTATTACTTATATTATATTATTATTATTATACTACTTATTTATATTATTTTATATTAAAACGTTAGTTATAATTAGAGGTTTAGTATAGTTTGATTGTACTTTTTAATATTTTGAGTATTACAATAAAAGAATAATGACTACCTACCTAATATTTGATTGGAATATTATAAAATCAGAAATAAACTTTGATACTATTATCTGAAGTAAAAAATTTTAAAAAAAAAAGGTACCAAAATATTATTACACACACACCGATGGACCAAATCTTTAGAATGGGGGTGTCAATCGATCGAGAAAATCATAGGCTACGTGCTTTTATAATTTTCAATGGAATCGGTTGAATAATATTTTTGTTATGAGCAAAAAACTGTGGATATTTAAGTGATCATTTTATATTATTTTCGCCGCCGGCTGTCGTATTAAACGCGTCATGGGGCCGGGGACGGGTGATGGGGATTCTTGCGACGGCGGCGTACTTCTCCCACTACTATTACTTTCCCCCACCGCTAGACACATACAACACACTAACACACGAACATGGTTCACTGTCGCCTGTCGACAATCGGTGCATTCCGTTTTGTAATATATTTGTATTTACTATTTAACGTTATTACGTATTTTCGTTTTTCGTCTCGCGTAACGCGTTCGGCGTACGAGCTTGTTGTCTTTTGTCTACATTATTCAATGCACACGGTATCAGAAACATAATTTATATTTGTTAATCGGCATTATACGTTTTTGAACATTTTATTATTATTATTATATTATTATATAGTGCACCACGTCCACGTGGCTAAAAATTGCAATTTTCGTCTCACGTTAGGCGTGACTTGTGTTTTGTCTACATTAAAAATGGTAACTAAACTTCAAAAGGCGCGAGCTATGCGAAAAAAAAATATCAGAAGTTTACTCAGTCTAAGTACGTGGTTGAAAGTAATAATAGTACTTCTATTGAACCGTGCAGTATTAACACGGTACAAGAAGTAGTAAAAAAAAAAACAGTAAAAAGAAAAAAACCAAAGTCGAAACAGTTATTTCCATTTTATGTAAATATTGAAAAATGTACCAATAGATTAATAATTGGTAAATTAAAAATGCCTCTGATTTAAAGTAGTACTGCCGATAGAATAATAAAATGGGTGCTGAACTATAGGAAACAAAATGTACTTATGTACAAAACTACTTTTAAACATCTTAAAAAAATTATAAATAAGAAAATCATTCTGTGGAACTACCAAATTATGATCAATTAGATCACCTATTGCTACGATTTATTTTAGGCCAATCTCGCCACTAAATACACGGAACCTTTTTACTGTAATACTATATTACCTTTTACGTTTAATAAAACATTAGAAGTTACTGACGAAGGTAAAATTATGAATCGATTTCAGCCCATTAATATTAATATGCCAGATGTAGCATGGTACTTGGTATTGTAATGATATTTTATGTAACATTAACTGTAAATATTCTATTCCAAGAGTATACTAGTACTGAATAAATGGGTAAGATGTAACGATACATCTGTACAGTTTGAACGGTGGCCTCGTGGTGCCAAAGATGTTTACATCATAATAATAGAAAAAAAAATAAAAAAAATCTTGACCCTAATAAAAACTAACGATATCCCAACAAAAACACTACGTCAACTCCGTGTAAAAAAACGCTAAGTAAAAACAAAAAATAAATATAAATGCTATAAAATGTGTGATATTAGCTGGAATCTAAGTAAATGGTCTAATGAATAAAATGTATGTATAATTAATTAATTCAAATTTAATAAAAATTGGTTATTTGTTTATTTATAATATTAATTATTTTAATTCATATTGATCCAATTTAATTTACTTGGCCGGAAGATTCAGTCTAAAAAATGTATAGCCAAGTACTAAGTTTATGTAATAAATAATGAAAGCACCATTACAATAAATAGTTTCCGGCCAGCAAGTAAACTAAAATTGGATCAATATGAGTTAAAATAATTCATATTATAAATAAACAAATAACCAATTTTTATTAAATTTAAATTAATTGATTATGCATACATTTTATTCATTAAACCATTTACTTAGATTCCAGCTAATATCACACATTTTATAGCATTTATATTTATTTATTTTTTTTTTACTTAGCGTTTTTTTACCCGGAGTTGACGTAGTGTTTTTGTTGGGATTAACAATATGAAAACCACGAAATGGCACATTATTGTACTTTATCCACTGTAGTAAAAAAAAATTGATATAACTTTGAAACTTAAGGGTTAGATATTATAAGCTTACGTATACATCTCGCGGGGTCCGCAATCCACCCGCGGTAGATTGCCTACATGATAATATACTGCTCGCATAATCATAAGAGTCTCACAGGCAACGCCAAGCAGAATGACTATAATATTATTACTTGACTAACTCACTGACTTATAAACGTAGAGTTTGAACAATGATAGATAGATGCTTGCATTTTACACGGTACATTCGTTAAATCGTACCACAAATTTAGTGTGCAATAAGAAAACATTTTACAAAATTCACATTTTAAAGTGGTGCTTGAACAAGTTTTTTGGGAATTAAAATGGACAATGAAAATTTCTTAGTTATTCATATTATAAAATTGGCATTTTTAACGGGCAACAAAGTGCACGGGGTCAGCTAGTTAATTATATTCTTGTTATACAATCCATAACAAAACATTTGTAAATTATTTTATATGAATAGTGTTAATGTCCTATAACTACTATATACTGAAATCGTCCTAAAATATTAATTTTGGAAAAATGACAAAAAAAACAAATAACCTAATCTACAAAAATATATTCCAATGACCTCAAGTTTATCAAGATTCCTAGAGCATTTTTCCATTTATTTGTAGAAAGTTTATCTAGGTCCTTACTAAGTTTGAAAATTATTTCTTTTATTGAGATAAATTCTCTCTTCCCTGTAAATATATTATTGATTTCAAAAATTAAAAATAACTCAACCATATAATCAGACAGTAATAGTCTGACAAGATAATTTGTCAAGATGGTTGAAATTAACTATTGTGCTGACTATGGTCTGTGACTTTACTGCAGTTTGTTCTTGACTCTTAAGCAAAGTTAAAGTTTCTTAAAGTTTTTAAGTACTAATATAATATATTTTAAAATATGGAAATAATCAAATTGAATAAAGGTGCAGACAAGATTAGTTACAAAGGTTACATGTATACTTTAAAATATGCTGGTAAACAATATTATACACAGAGTCATGGAGATGTACAAATAAAAGTTCACTTAATTGTCCAGCTATTTTGAAAACTTCAGTTTTAAAAACTGAACCTTTAGTTACAACGCCTCATGACCATATATCTGAACCAACACAGAAGTGGCTTAAGTTATGGCTAAAATTAAAATTAAAGCTGCTCAGTCAAGTGCAAATTTATCTCAGATTTATGCTGAAGAAGTCATTAAGTACAGTACAAAAAAAAAAAAGGAAAAATTAATTAAGACTAAAAATCAATTAAAACAATTATGTTTCAATTATAATACTAGTATTACAGATAAACCAACATTTTAAAAAGCAATTGCTTATACAATTAGGTATCAATAATAATTAATATAATTATATCATTTTATTGTAAATTAATTATAACAGGCAACAGCTGACATATTATTAAATATTATATTCATATTTTTTACCATTTATATTAATACTATTTATACTTACATTAATTTCAATTCATTTTTATTATAACTTTTATAATTACGAAAATAATTTTTATTTTATATACGAAATTAATTTTTAATACAACTTTTATTTTATGTATTTTGATTTTTTTTCTGTTGGTTTTTTATTATGTTTATTTTTCCGTGGTTCTTTTTCCTTGGGACTTTTTTTTTCCTAGATCAATATAAAAATTATATTAAGTATAAAATAAAAACTTATTTGTAAATACCTATAGGTTAGGTTACATTATTTTTCAACATTTCCAATCAAATTTATTAACTATTTTATATTATTATTATTATTATTATTTGTTTCTATGAAGTTATTTGATAATAAGGATAAATTAATGTTATTATTTTTATTTGTTTAATGTTACCTCTAAAATAAGAACTGTTGTCTCCTTCACAAGTCTAAGCTTTTGGAGACAATTATTTATCATTAATTGTATAATTTATTTACATAATTCTCAGCAAATTGAAAATGAATAAATTTTATTTTTTTAATTTGTTATTAATTATGTTACAAATTTTTAATGTTTTCTTTAATCATATATTACAATAAATAATTATAATACATGTATAAACTAATAAACATTGTTTTTCTATAAGTTTTATTATAAAAGTATTTATATTGTATTTAATATTTTTGAAAATTTTGTATATCATATAGATACATAATAAAAAATCAACTACCTTTATACTCTGTCTATTCTACATAATTAGTAGTATAATTATACATATTATAAATACTACTTTATTTATTTTATGAATTAGGTAATTATAAAAAAAAAATTTTACAAGAAAAATGAAGATCTTAAACATAATAATTATTTCTAATTTGTTAAAATACTTAATTACTATTTATTAATGTATCTATTAAGTGTTAGATACCTTTGAGATATTACCTATATAATAATAACTTTTACCTATATATTTACCTATCAAAACTATCATTCCTTGATGATTTTGTTTTACAGATTAAATAATGCTTTTCAGTTACAGAGAGGACATCAAATTTTTCCAAGACATAATATTTTTAGCTTGTTTTTTATTCCTCGATATTCTTAATTAATTAAAATCATAATTTACAACTTGTAAGTTGAAAAGTTTTTTACCTGGTTTATCGTTGTAAAAATGTTCAAGATATTTATAAAAATCAACTGTTTTATCCAACATTTCGATTAAAATATAATAAATTCAAAATAGTATAAAACAAATTCACCTTTATGCGTTTCACGAGTATTTGAACTTTCTACTATCTAGACTATGTACACTTAAATAAAACGTTACACTAAAATATAGTATATACTATATACCTATTCCGATCACTGTTGATACTGTTGATAGGTAGTTACCGTCAAAAATTACTATCGGCTAATATCCACGCGATTCTAGAAAATGCACATTATACCGATAAGATACCGCAGGTTATTACTTATTACGAGATATTTCTATTAAAAAAAATTATACACGTATTATTTGTTTCGTCCATAGGGCATAGATCTTAGCAGTTATAGCATTGATTATATTTAATAATAAAATATTATATTATATTTATATAAATATATAATCAATGCTTGTACTTATTATACTACTTACTTATTATTATAGTATAATTTATTGTCTATAGTTTTGTTTTGTCTGTGTACAGATTACGGAATAAGTTACCTATTTATTTTGGTCGGAACGCGAAATGGTTGCGAATTGCGGAATTCAAATAATTTTCGATACCGATTACTGATGGTACTGTCGAATGTCTATATCTCTAAGTTTGTCATAACTTATATACTATATAGGCTGAGAGGCTGATGCAAGTTTATTCAGTTATGCAGAAGCAAAATTATTTTCATTTCTCTTGGATTTTGAAAATATTACATTATGACATTTTGTTGTTTTCACGTCGTATGTTGCGTCCCGTATGGCCGTATCCATATAATTTTTAATTTGTCTGTTTCATTTCAGTCTACGTTAGAAAATTGGACAGTATTAAACTTTACTGAAGAGAAAACCGTGGAAGTTCATGCAAATGGTTAATAATGAGAGGTAATCATGTTAAAGCGAATGTAGAAACATCAAGATAATTATTACCTAAATGAGATCAGTAGCATACAAATCGCATTTAACAATGATGAATGGTGATGACAGTAAAAGTTTTAATATTAAAAATCCAATATTTTAAATTATTTCTAGTACCTAATTACAAAGTCTGAATTGTATTAATTGTATATTGCACATGATTAATTATTTCATATTTATATTACAAAGGAAATGATGAGACCAGCTCTTCTACAAGAATTATATTTAAGTATGATAGATGACAACAACTCAACTTACTTGTTACCAATATAAATACATAATACAAACATCTGAATAATGAAGACAGCAATATAATAGGTATTACAATAATAATTATATAATTATTAATTTTAATTTTATTAAATACAGTAGAAGCCACTTAATAGAAACACTGATTATTGACACAATAGCTTTATTGAACAAAATGTCTTGGGATGAACTAGCCGTATATTAAAACATTGAAAATTAATCAGATTTTTAAAACTATATTAGAGTCTATATTAGAGCCTAGAGGTACTACTATACTACTGCAGTACTTTATTATCATATCTTTACTATATGCTTACGTATCAATACTGAAATCCACTTGTACAATTGATTTTGTTTATTTTTACTGTTCTTTATTGTAAGTACAGTACCTACTTAGCTCTTTACTGTTATACCTACTTTTAGTTCAGCTTCAGTGTGCGTATGTAAAGAGATAGTAAGTGTTTCGGCTTTGAGTAACATTTTTGTTATAAAAGCATGGTTATCAAGTTATTCGCAGCAAACATAGACATCTATAAACACATATTTTACAAAACAACAAATAAAATAATTCATTATCTTTTATAGTTACCTACTATATTTTTATTAATTATATATATTTTTTTTCATAGCAAATAAAACCAATCAGCTAATTGACACATTTCATCTTGATCCAATGTTCCTAATAAGACGTGTCTTCTACTGTAATATATATTATATAATATAGGTAGGTACCTTTAATTCACATTTTTAATAATACTATACTTGTTGTTATTAATATGTTGAATTTATATGGTAAAATATATAAGTGTATGCCATATTTGTATGATTTTATACTATTAAGTATTCATATCAGTACAATAGGAAACATATTCTAATAAATTATAGTTTGTTGCTAAATTTTAAAATTATAGTCAAAATATTTTGACTTTTGAAACTTTAATACCAAGTTTCTCTTAACATAAATTTTTTTTTATAAGCGTTTTAAGTTCAAATTTTTAAGATATATGTCATAATCGGGAAAATTTACAAGTAATTATGTAGTTGAAAATTCATAAAATTGTTTGTATTTATATCTAAAGTAAAAAAATTTAAATTTTAAAATTAATAATAAAAATTTGCTAAAATTTAAAATTAAGTTTTTCTTCAAATAGGTATAGAGAATACTATAGTTAAAGGAAAAATGTTATGAGCGATTGAATTTTAAATTTTTACAAAATTATGTAACAATAACAATTTTAAGTATTTGTTAGGTATTATTCAAAAAGTGTAACTCATAGATACTTGAAAATTTCACCAGTTACATTGGAATTTTCTTAACATGATTTAATTTTCAAGATATTTCGCTTATTTCAATGCTATTCATAGGCATTTGAATTATTTGTTTTTTTTTATAAATATCGATTGAATGTTTTTGGCTCAGTCAAAATACTTGAAAATTTAATACAAAGTTTCTTATACGTTAGTCTTATTTTAATTTAAAAATTATAAAAATACATACGCACAATTTTTTTTTTTTTATTAGCTTTTGAAATTCAAATATTGACAAAAATTCATTAGATTCATGAATATTTACAAATTATTTTGTAGCTAAAATTTATAAAAAAATTTGGTTAAGTAACTAAGAGTTGCAAATTTAATACAAGATGCTCCATACGTTTGGATTACAATAATTTGAATAATTAAAAAAGAACTCGAACGTTGATCAATTAAAAAAATGTTGTCCTTAGCTTAAATTTTTTACAAAATCCAAAATTTACTGTCAAATAATATTAGATTTTTATTATAGATAAAAATTACAAAAATTAGAAACTTGAAACATAAACCACCTTTTTCACCACATTATTTAAAATATAATATATTTTATGTATTATATCCTAGGCTAACAAATCATTACATCTTTTTTCGTATACAATGATACCTAGGTATATCGGCTATCATTGGATTAAAATTTAACACTTCTATATATAATAATTAATAGTGATCCGTATAAGGCACCTAATGTAGAGCAGAGCGGTACCCACTTGACCACGCTTTTTATATTAATTTTATAAACCTATTGCTTTGAACAAATTAATAGACTTAAATGTTTCTTTTTCAATGTATAATATGACAAACAACGATAAGCCGCGTATATTACAGACCATTTTAGTATCCCAAAAAAAAATAAAATAAAAATTGTTAATACCTATCATAATACATTGAATCACTCATTTTTAGATTCTGAACGAAGTGATGGATGTATTGATTTTACAATGTGTGTTTTTTTTTGTGTCTGTGTACAGCATAACTAGTCAAAATAATGCTTTAATTTCAAACTTTAGGGGTGGTTTCCGATGAAAAAGTGAATATCGTTGGTGCATTATAGAGGTCAAAAGTAAACATTTTCCAACAGTTTTCAAAAAAATCGAGAAAAACAAAAAAAAAAAAATGACGGAAAAACGGGAATTTTTACGCAAAACCAGTTTTCGAACTAATCCATTTTTTTATATGGTTGTAACTCATAATAATCACTGTAAATACTTTAAATTTTCAACCCAAATATTTATGTTAATGTTATCTTTATACAGTTAAATTTAAAAGTTTAAAAATTTAGTTAAAAATGTTTGTCTTTTTTGGAGTTATTTATAGATCATATAAATTTTACCCTAGGTTTTTATGAGAAATTTTTTTTTAAGTGTCGATAAAATAATTTTGAATAACCAAATAATTTTGAAAATTTAATACAAAGTTGTTCTTACTGTAGCTGAAAATTTAAAAATCGTTAGTCACAATTTTTTTTATAATCATTTTTGTATTGTATTTTTACGAAATCTGTGGAAAATGCGAAAATTTGCAAGTAATTTTGAAGTTGAAAAATCATAAAAAATTTTGCGTTTATAACTAAGGATTAAAAATACAACACTAAGTTTTCCTTCAAGTAGCTATAGAGAAAACTCGAAGCATCATTATAACAAAAATTTTAAGTGCGTTTGAATTTTAAATTTTTACAAAATAGCGTAACGATAACGATTTATCCTTAAACGATTTTAAATATTTGTTATTATTTAAAAAGTATAAATCGTAGATACTTGAAAATTTCACCAGTTATTAAGATAAGCATTTTCTTTACATGGTTTAATTTTCAAAATATTTTGACTTTTTTTGAGCTATTTATAGACGACTGAAATTTTAAATTTTTCTGAATTTTTTTTTGAAGTGTTGATAAAATTTTTTTGGCCCTAACAAAATACTTGAAAATTCAATACAACGTTCTTCATAAGTTATTCTTATAGTAATTAAAAAATTATAAGAATAAATAGGCACATTTTTTTTTTATTAGCATTTGAAGTTCAAATATTGACAACATATTTTTTTTTTTTTTATGTCTGGTGTAATTTAATTACGTTGTGGGTGCTTAAATCTTACCATTTTTGGCTATCGCATAATAAATTATTACTAATATTAGATTATTATTAATAATATTATGAAGAAATAATAAATAATAATATTTTGGAGCTTAGTTTATTTATTTTTTCGATCATCAAACAAATCTTGCTTAAAACCTAAATTCTCCTGGATTTCGATCACCAGGGACTGAAATTTCAAATGTTGCTCGCTTGTGTGAAATAGTTGGAAACTCTTGGTCTTTTAAAATATAAGAAAAAATTATTATATTTTAGTTTATAGTTTCGATTAATATCAAAATAAATTAATAGGTTTACTTGTAGCCTGTAGGTATAAATAGTTTTCCCAAATATGACCTTAAGGGCTTTTAGGGCTTAGATTAATAATTGGGGAAATAAAATGGGGTTTCGTAAGTTCCCACACGAAACATGGATCGTCTAACACATATTACCGGGCACACTCCTACAGATTGTATTTTGAAATTATTCCATTATTTTCAGATAGATAGGTACAGATACCCTGGTTTATGGTTAGCTAGTATCACTGATAAGGTTATAAATAATGATAGGGTATAAATAATTATTTACCTTCAAATTGTATTCTCTAAAAAATTTAATTTAATCGCGACTGGAAAGCAGAGTAGTTAAAGATTTGAACAAAATTTTTCATTAGAATTCATTAGAAACTTTCTGATTTGTGCAGAGTTGTTGTGTGCTATTATCAGAGTTATCCGTTCGTATCATTTAGTTACTGAGATAGATAAGAATACACTGGAACGCGGACTCGCCTATGTTCGTATGTTGCAAAAAACAAGCCGTCTCTACTCCCGCTACCCCCACCACGGTATGGCATGAAATTTACCTTCCATACAAATAACATTGAAAAACTACACATTTTAACATAAGCCTGGAATAAATCATAAATGGTCGTATTGCGTTAACTTTGGTACCAAAATTTTTGTTTTTTTATGTACTTAAAATTTATATTTACCAAAAATAAAAATATAAATTATCTGAAAATCATTTATTTATTCATACCCATTGCATATAATTTCTTGTCATACAGAAGTCAGTGGCCGGCCCGTTTTTACACTTAAGTCCGCGCTCCAGTATATTCTTATCTATCTCAGTGCATTCAGTTCATCGATTATGTTGGTAACTCGTGTCAGCAACAGATGTTTATGTGTTATACTAGATCATTAAGCTGATAGGTACCTACCAAAAAAAAAATATTTCACATCTTAGTTCATTGTTTCAAGGGTGTCTTCGACGTATAACACATATTCAACTATAACTTTCGGGAAATCTTAAAAAACAACAATAGAGTCAGGATCAGACATGGACGATTTAATGAAAAGTAAGCGATCTTTCTGTTTCACATTTTAACAAAATAATAAAAAATTACATTTTAGGATTGGAAAACCTTCCTGCCGAGTTACAGCAAAATCTCACTCTGATGCGAGAAATCGATTCGAGAGCTCAAAAAGTGATTGGTGATATTGGCAAACAGACCGACGATTATTTTAAGTCAAAAGCATACTTGACGGATAAAAATAAAAAAAAAATGAACCGCATACAAGGTCAATTTGACAAGGCCAAAGCATACAGCGACGACAAAGTTCAATTGGCTATACAAACATATGCATTGGTATGTCGATTTCGAGTTTTTCATGTAATCCAAAAATCTTCTACTCCATTGTACCTTTCAGGTGGATGAACAAATAAAAAAACTAGATGTGTATTTAGCGCGGTCCAGTGAACAATTTGAAGATACAGCCAGCAATGCCACATTGAATATGGAGGGCGGTTCACAAAATAGTATGTGTTCTGCATCAAATAGTAAAATAATAATGTTAATCCATTTCTATGTATGTATTTCTTATAGAAAAACTTCAAAGGGCTAATAACAAAGGACATTCGGTCCAAACATTTGACATGCCTGTTGATCCGAATGAACCGAAATATTGTTTATGTAAGCAAGTTTCCTATGGAGATATGATAAGCTGCGATAACCCAGATGTAAGCATTGTAATTTTTATTTAATAACCAACTGTTTATGGCATTTTCCTACACCTTCTATAGATTTCAAAAGTATAAAAAAATGTAATTTTATTCTCCTACAAATAATAACACAATACCATTAATACAAGATCCCACACAATTTGAAGTCAAATCTATATAAAATAATACAAATTAATTTATACATTGTATTTAAATGTATTATGTATATATTTATTTATCATTTATTTTAATGTATTCGAAGTTTGAATATTAACTTAATTTGACAAATTTATAACATTTACTAATTATAAGATTTTTTTTTTACTGAAAAGTTTTGAAAACCTTAAATTTTTATGGTTTCAGTATGTAAATTTAATGTCTCATAATTTATACTGGAACTAATAAGTTATATAATGATATATAATACAAATAAAATGAATTACCTATAGTATAATAATATATTATTCTAATAACTAAATATTAATAATAATAGTATCAAGGTACCTACTAAAGAAAATAGCCTGATTTGTATAGATTCTATTAAAATTTGTCTAATATATAATTTTTTAAACAGATAATATATTTGTATTGTTGACTTTGCTACTTTTATAGTTATTTTTGGGTAATATGTAATGAGTTAATGTCTGTTCTGCTAGAGCTTTTCCAACATGTTATACCGTATAAAAGAATTGAATTGCGCAGTGCCATATATATTTGTCTTATAGTTGAATTGTTAAAAATCAAATTTTATAGAACAAAACAGTTAAGCTCCTCATTTTATTTTTAATATTCTGTATTTGTTCTGACCATTTCAGATTGAAATCAATTGTTACTCCTAAATATTTGAATGATAATACCGTTTTAATTGATTTATAACCGCAATTTGTTATACCAATTCCGCATTTATGTATTATAAAGTTGTATCCAAAAGGGAGCTGTGGACGAGTTGTAAATATTGGCATACAAACTGATTTGTTTATGTTAAGTGATAATAGATTTTTTCTCATCCAGTCATAGATATATCGTAAATTAATTTCAACAGTTTGTTCCAAAGTTTTCCAGTTATCTTCAAAATTAACTAGTGCTATATCATCAGCAAACACAAATATATTTTATTTTTAACATTGAGACAGGTATAGAGTTAATTAATATTAAAAACAGTATAGGGCCTAATGCTGTACCTTCATAATCTACTTCATAATCTTTGACATAACAATAATTACTATAATAGTACTATCCAATAGTAGTGAGTTGTTGTCTATTACTCAAATAACTAATAAACCATTTTAATGTATTGCCGTCAAAGCCTAATTTGTTAAACTTGTTTAATAATAATTGTCTACTGAATGAATCAAATGCTTTTTCCAAGTTTGAAAAAGAAATAAGAATTTTTTTTATTATCCCTTTTTTATGTAAAAAGTTATTTAAATCGATTAGAGCATCCTCAGTTTCTAAGATTTTCTAAACCCGTATTGTCCATAAAATATTAATTTATCTCTTTCCAAGTATTCTAATAGTTGATTTTTTATTACTTTTTCATGGATTTTAGCTATTCCTACTTTTGAAATAGGTCTGTAATTAGTGTAATCACTTTTTTCTTCTCTAAATTCGTCAGGTACTGTACCATTAGTAATGCTACAACTGATTATATGAGCAATAGCTAATATCACATTATCACCTATTTGTGTAAGAAATAGTGCTATATTACCATCAGGTCTAGGTGACCGAGTTGTTATTCAGAGTATTTAATATATTTATAACTTCTAAACTACCAATGATGTTTAACTTGAAGTATTAGCTTGAGTTTGATGTATTATTAGTATTTATTACCAACATAGGTTGCGCTTAGTGCATAATTGTGTTTACATGTAGTATTAGAACTTTGAAGGTGACCTGTATTATTAGTTATAGTTATTTTAATAACATTAATAATTAAACTAAAACTATTTAAACAGTAAAGTATTAAAACAAAATTTTTGTTTTAACAGTTAATATAATTCATCATAATTTAATTAGGTAATTTAAAAGAATAAAATAACAATTAAAAACTTCTTTTAAAAAATAATAGATTTCATAATAACTAAAAACAGATATCCCCACCTTTTAACTTTTGAATTTATGAAAACATATTGTTTAATATTTTAATAATTCTTTTTATTATAAATATATTTTTATTTGTAAAGTATAATTTTAATTGTCTGGTTTTGTTATTTTAGTGTTCTATTGAATGGTTCCACTTTGGATGCGTCAAATTACCTACCAATTCTAAAAAAAAATGGTTCTGTCCAAACTGCAAGAAGACAGACAAAAAAAAATTAGCTATTTTCAAAAGGAAATAAGTTTTTCTTTATAATAATATACATTTACTTATATCTGTACGTTTAGATGTTAGTATATTAGATATTTAAATATTATTGTCATTAGGAAAATAGAGATTTAGATTAAACTTAAATATTTTATTGTATCTGCAGTCTACACTCTCAGCTTATGTCTTTATTGCTAATTCAAAATGTAATTTTACAATCCATATTAAATATTAATAAAATTAATCATTATAACATTGGTGTTTTTATGTTGAAAAATATTTGTGTGGGAATAAAGAGAAGTTTCTCACCTTACAGTTAGTTAGCATATCACTAGGTATTGTTATTCATACTTTTAGAAATGCATATTATATATTTACAATATAAATTTAACTAATATACACATTTTTCTATTCTTAATATTACAAATATTACAATTATATAAAATATTATTTTATATTAAAATTTTAGTTTAATGTTGATTTAATAATTATGACTAAAAATTACTTTAGTATACTTTTAAACATTTTGAATATATCAATAAAATAAACAAGAAAGAAATACTAAAATATTATTGTAAAAAAATATATATTTATATTTATCTTATTGATAACAATTTCAAGTTTGAAAATTTCAAGTTGTAAAAATGTTTTGTTTATTATTGTATCAAAGAAAGAAATCAATTTTTTTGAAAACTGGTTTATCTTAAAATTTCTTATTTTAATTTTTTTAAATATTGGTACTATTAATATAACAAATAAAAAAATATCGCTTTATTTTTATAATAAACTTAAAAACAGCCTAAAGCCACTCCCCTGGGTTGGCCACTGCTTATAAATTATAATTTGTAATAATGTTGCAATGAGCTTAAGTATTTTTATACCTAAGTAGTAATCACAAAATTTACTTATGGAATTTTTCCTTAGTAAATAGAAGTATACACCGCTTGTATCGCTAAGTAAGAACATAAAAGTAACGGTGAAGACTATTTAGTATTTACATAATAAATTGATAATAGCAGGTAACTATCACTCAAACAGTTTGTATGCAAATCACTTGTTAATTATTACCATAGGTAAGTTGCAGTAGTTACACCAAGTAGTTAAATATATAGGTGTAGGTACGAAAATTGTTATATTTAATAATTATTAAAAAAAAAATTTAATTGTTTCACAAAGTCGCTAATGTATTATGCTCCATATATTATAATTTAAAAACATTTTGAAGTTTTGAACTAAAAAAAATCCATAAATTTTGTTATAAACAAATATTAGGTAAATATTTATGACATTCATTAGTTATAAATAAGTAATAACATACTGTTAATTTTTTTGTTTTTAAGTTTGGCATTTTATGTGTCGATAAATTTTATTTTATCGACTTAGTCACTACCATAATTTTTTTTTTGATTTATTCGAACTCTTAAGAATATATTTAATTATTTGAAATTCTTTTAGTAATTTGATGTGGTGTGTAAGCTTTCATATCTGATGGTTGGTCAGAAGGTTGCTTCTTTACCTATTTGAGCATTAAAATCCCCCAATATTACTTTTATACTATTCTTTGGTAGAGAGTCAAAAATTGTTTCTTAATCTTCATAGAACATGTTCCTCCTTAGTTAGTGCTTAACAGTTAATTACAATTACTATGTTATAGTCACAGACTAAGATATATCTTACTATATCTAATGGCAACCCCCAACCTGTCCTAATTGAAAAATAAATTATTTGTATCAAAATAAAATATATTACAATTTAAGTATGACATTATAATACATCATAGGCATAGGCGTAGTTAGTGGGGGAATCATAGCCCCCCCCCGCTTGAATCATAGTCTCCCAAAAACTCGTTAATGTCTGCCTCGGGAAGGGCTAAAGCCCCCCCCAACAAATTTCACCACCCTACGCCTATGATCATAGGATAACAAATCATCTCCATTCAATATCGTTTTTCGTATATAATGATAATATCTATTATTGTATTGAATTTTAACACATAATTTATAATGATCTACTACCTATAATATAATAGTATACTAGTATACAACAGTCAGTCAACCGTTTGCTATCATTTACTCCGCGAAAAATCGTTTGATCGCTAGACGTGATAAAAAAAAATAATAATAATAATAATAATAAAAATGCTGGTGTTGTTGATGCATTGCGGTCGTCAGCGATTACAAAATATTTTATAGTCGGTAATAGCAGTGCACTCTACGCGGAGAGTGGTCGGTCGCTGTTACCCATTGACGACCATCCACCACCGTTAGAGAGCACTACCATTACCGATTATTAAATACATGCTGAACCCATACACTTCGTTACCCGTTAAAATGCCAATTCTATAATATGATTCGAGTTTTGTATATTAGTCATTAATTAATTTGTAATTTAATATTCAGTTTAACGGTGTTCAAAACTTAGACACTTTCATTGACCATTTTGATTCTCCAAAAACTTGCCGCAATTGCCACTTTAAAATGCTTTCTTATTGCACACTAAATTTGTGGTACGATTGTCGAAACGTACAGTGTAAATTGCAAGCATTGATCTATCATTGTTCACGCTCTACGTTTATCAATCAGTGAGTTAGTCAAGTAATAATATTGTAGTAATTCTGCTTGGCGTTGTCCATGAGACTCTGTTTCAAAGTTATATCATTTTTTTTTTTTTTTTTAATACGGTGGATCAAATACAATAATGTGCATCTCGTGGTTTTTATATTGTTGCCTGTTGGTAAAACAATAAAACTTGGTATAACTTATTATGTTAATCTATTGCTGTGGTTTTGAGATTTACGGTGGACATTGACTTATTTCGCTAATTCTCATTTTTGTTGTTATGGTTTTGACAAAATATAACAACAGGTCTACAACTATTATATTCAATTTTAACCAATAGAGCGATCTTACAATAAACAAAAATATAATTTATTTTCTTTCTTTCTTTTTTCATTGTTGTTGTTTTTTTACGTCCAGATTCCGTACTTTTCTGGTGGATTTTTCTAAAATTATATTACATAAGAACCTTCTCCTACAACCAATAGGAGAGAATCATCAGTGAAAAATGTTACAAAAACAGGGAACATAAATAATAATAATCAGTACTTTTAATTTTTTTTCTTATGCGCTTAAGAGGCGATCACTCCGGAACCACTTATCGCACAACGCACAAACTTCACAGAAACCATCTACGATATACGTATCAATCTTTTAAATGCCCTGAAATAAATCGGTTTGGTGGATCTTGAGTTTTAAAATTTATTAAAAATGTACACTTATATATATATATATACACATTACATATAGATTTTGTAATGTTCGTCAGTCTCCAAACCATTTTTTTCCAATTGGACATAAATTATACTTTTAAACAATTGTCAGGGCGACACACATCAAAATAATAATAATGTAATTACATTAACTATATTTTGCTAATTTAAGCAAATACAGTAATTTTTAAAAAAATTATCGCCCCGACATAAATAAAAAAATATAATAAATATAAAAACTATTTCAATATTTAATATAATTAAAAATAATATAAAAGTATAAGATTCAAATTTAAAAAATAAATTATTGACGCTCTGCCATAAATTAAAAAACTATACAATAAATATAAAAATATTTCAATACTTCATGTTATTAAAAATAGTATAAAATTCAAAATTTAAAAAATGTAATACAATTATAAATCAAAAAAATATGTTAAATTACAAATGAGGCCAGAACTCTAAAATATCTTTTAAAATAGCTTGAAATGTTCAAATTAATCTTGTTTTCCGAGACGTGTTCTCCACATAAATTCAGCCAAATAAGGCTCCAAAAAATTTCTAGTAGTTTAAAATTTAATTTTATATAAAAGTCTGAACAAAGTAGGCATTATGAAAATAAAAGCTCGAAAGTTAGCAACGTAGATATTTCCAAAATAGATAGAATAGATCATCAGTCACGAGTTAAACACAATAATTGTAAGAATAGGCAATTGCGTAATATATCTATACGGCGGGGCGATAACAAACAAGTACCGAACACTGTTTGGATTGTTTGGAAATCTAAAATAAACTAAATACTAGATAGTATACTACCAAAAATTATCCAAAATCCTCATTAATTCTTTTAATTTTTTCAACAATATTTCATTGGTTAATATTAGCATTTTCGTGATAAATAATCGTGCGATGTTATTACTTAATTTAAGTTTTTGGATATTCAAGATTCTATATTTTTATCCTAATTTTAAAATGTATCCGAGGAATCTTCTTCAATGTTACATCTAGATAATCAATCAACACGATAATTATTGAAAATTATCGACTTACCAGTGATTTAGCCGGTCATCGTTTCTTTTTCACTATTAATATTGCGATTACTAGTTATAACTTATTAAGCATTTTACGTCAAATTGGTTGTCTACTTTTTAGTTACAAGGTACAGGTTATATACTTATATATATATATAGGTTAGGATCTTAAACTACCCCCCTTCTATGCCCAGTGGCATAATATTGTCATGTTTGTAGGGAGGTACGAAATGTATTTACATTTTACCTATAACGCACTCCTCCCAAATAAAAAATTGTATTAATTAAAAACTTCTCCTTTCAGTGCAATAAATGTATGTTCGTATGTGACACGGTAACAAATAATTACAGAATATTCGTTAATATACAATAATATCAGTAAATAAATCTAGTTACCCAATTTTTGTTGAAAAAAAAGGTCGAGGACATCCAAATCCCCCTCAGTGGTTCAACTAGCACTAAATCTTATGGGAGGTTACAGTTCCATCTTAATATTATACCAAAGGAAACCAGGGGCTTCATATCCCAACACCCCCCCATCTATCTTTAAATTTTAACAACACAAAAATAACAACATTTACTTTAATTATAGTATGCAATAGTGGTTAACATGTTTTTCAAGATTCATTTTTATTTTATTTACGGCTGTAATTTGTTGTACAAATGTGTAAGAACCTAATAGAAAAGGTAATAATAGGAGTGATAGGACCCTGGTATAGGTATAACCGCCACAATTTTTAGAGACCGCAATTTAAGCCGTTTAATGTATACGTATCTCGGCCACAGAATAGATTAATTTATTAACCATTATACAAGTTGTGATACGATAGCCGATTGAGGTAAAAAATATTTTTTATTAAATTGATATGAACGAAATAATTATTTTACATTGAATTCAAAAAAGTATAAAATATATTTTATATATTTTTTTTTGGAGGGGGGTATTAAAAAGCCTCTCCTAGTTATGCTTATGCCCTTTAATTAAGTAACCGTACAACGCCTATGACTACACGTTCTACCAGACCACCAAACAGACATCTACTGATAGAAAAAAGGCAGTTAAGATGATTTTTAAAAATCTCTGGTTACTATTCAAGAAAGTGTTTATCTCCCAGCGTTATCTTTACACTTTACTTCAGTCATAATTCATACAGAAATGAATTATTTATTTAATTATTTAATCTTTATCCCTTCAATTTTCTCAAGGTCAATGCATTTTTCCCTTATAAAATATTTTTTTTGTCTTTCAACATCAACTAGTTAAAAGCCTTATCTAATCTGCTTACTGAGTATGCATTTTTTGATACTAAACAAATCATTATTATGTAGCATGTACAGTAGGTAAGTCTAAGTTATTAGTAAAACTAAAAGCTTTATTATTGTGGCATTTTGAACTTTATTTTGGAATTTACTATTGTTATTTTCAGTAACGTAATTGAGGTTGTGGAGGGAGGCATATTACCCTTATGACCTTTTTTAAAAAGAACTAGCTAATCAAATTTATCTACTGACTAAACCAGTGGTACCCAACGGGGGAATATCCCCCCCAGGGGTGAATTTACAACCTTCTAGGGGGGGGAGAATATAGTAATGATATAATAATAATAATAGTATAAAATAAAATAATTATGTAATTTTACAATGTGTACAATTGAAATCATTATATTCATTTTCAGATTATAGCACATCCATAACATATATATATATATATATTACGTTTATAACGATAGACCTTTCGCATTTATTCTAATATTAATAGATACACGTCAATAATACAGTCAACGTTTGATTCGCATGACTCACGGCTATCTGTTTGCCTCCGATAATGGATACTACAATTCAGATAGAGCATGCGTTGAAATGTTTTTTTTTTAAGCTCGACTTCATGTTTATAGTTACACGTCAGTCAAATCGCCGTCGTACCGTCGGTACCGTCATACCGTCGTTTTGTATATGTTATATTTAAACATTTTAAAATAGTATTTTTAATTAGCATTTTCTTATTTTCTTTGAAATATAATAAATAATTCAGTAAATATTTTATCTGCCTATGGATTTTGTAAATTAAAACAATTAGTTATGATTAGGGTTCGGATTTGAAGGCAAATACCCTTCTTTTATTAATTATAATAGAAAAATAATTTTTATACATAAATGTATTTTATTTAATTTCTTAGACAATCGATCTTTTTTTTTTTTGCCTTTTTACTTATAAATGCCTTTTTGCCTTTTTTTACCTTTTGTACTTATAAATGCCTATTTTGTGGCGAAATAGCTAAATTGATTTTGGATAAATTCAACAAAGTTATATCGAAGAACAAAAGATGGGAAAATATCGAAAAGATCAACCAAATATTGATTGGAGAAACCACAAGCGATGACGATCTATCAAGTAACAATCTGAATTTAGATAATTATGTAAGTATGAAATACGCTCCGATAACTTCGGTGGACGTAGAAAGATCCTTTTCGATGTACAAAAATATTTTGAGCCCAAACCGTAACCGTTTTTCTGAAGACAGCTTATCAAAATACATGGTAGTCAATTTTTTTTTTAATATCAACTAATTTATTTTGCATTAAATTAACTGGTATAACTCAAATAAGTTTAAAATTGTTTTTAACTAATTCTTTCGACAAATCTGATTAAAGAATAAGGTACCTAATTTATTTATACAAAATAGCACAAACTTAATGTAGTTTAGTGTTCATGCTCATTTTTAATTTGTATTTTTCTCAAAATGTGTGCATTTGAAAGTGTTTAAAAAATGTTCACTATTTTATTTTGTAGTGTATTTATGAATTGCCTTTTTCTATAACTTAAATGCTTTTTTTTACATTTTAAATGCTTTTTTTATTGATTATATTGCCTTCAAATCCGAACCCTAGTTATGATTATTATGATATAACTACCTACCTAATATAATATAATATTCTCGTGTCTAAATTTTACCTATAACTTACCTACCTACGTCATTTCGCAACTCTGTATAAGTTATTTTGTAATTGAAAAAAATTTTAGGTACCGACGTCTATGAAATACAATTATTATGTATGTATATATATATAACACTATTTTTTTAACAATATCTTCTATTCACTTAATATTTTTAGTTTAAAATAGAAATAGGTAGTTTGGTTTTTCAAATAAATCATATAATAGTTACCGGCACATAAATATAATTTATATAATATAATAAAATGTTGTTTGTTATGATAATATGTAAGTACCTATGTTCCTGTGTCTCACACAAAGTATTTATATTTATTTGTAAATAGTTTTGGATAAGATCATCGCCTAAATATAGTGAGAATCGTAGATAAAAGGAAATAAACGGAATACCCCTTCCATCTAATATAGTTTTTTTTTTTTCATAAAAGTTGACTAGAGCCTAGAGGTCAATGGAAAACTCTCCTTCAATTCATTCTTTCGAGTTTCGGCGTATAGACACGCTGTAGAAGACAATATCTTTCCTTCCGTGAGCAACGTTTATAATCGTCAGTAACCGGTATACGATGATTCTCGTAGTCGTATTTGTTTCTGTGTTTATTATTATTTGTATTTTAGATGTTATTACACCGCATAAATATCCAATAGGTAAGACTATTATTTAATTATTTAATTAATTATTTATTAGAGCATTTAATATATTAATAGTACATACACAATATAATGGATTAGATAGGTACCTAATTTTAATAATTTGTTAAGACTTTGCCGTGGCTTAATAATTTTTGTATACATTTATGTGCGATAACTAGCTGTATTCCCCGGGGTTATGCATTTGCAGCGAATAGTTATTAAATAACTTTTTTCTTACGCGTTACCAATTTCTTACGAGAAAAAAAACAAATACGCTGTTTTTAATATTATTTATAGCCAATAAGCAACTATAAAATAACTCCATCTATTATTTAAATCTTCCATAAATCGTTAAAATCGATCGAATATATTTTTAATCTATGTCTTCGCCAATCGCTATGCTTTTATGTTTGATGGCTGCCTACTGTCCGTTGATTATATTCTAATACTCATATGGGACCCTCAATTAATAGGGATGTGTGCAAAGTCTGGTGCCATAGGTTAGGTTAGTAAACTGTGGATTTGCATATATATTTATCATTTAGATCATGCATGTCAAACACGCGGCCACGCACATGCGGCCCTTAGCTCAGTTTTTTGCGACCCACGGCTACCAATATTAACGTGCAAAAAAATAAAATAAAATATAAGTTATAATTACCTAACAATTATAAGATATTAAGATTTAAAATTATTCAAATTTAAAATAATAAATTCAATGAGGTGATTTTTACAAATTTGTAACAGTACGATATGCAGAAACTCGTAAATTTACATGTAAAATTATTTCTATGTTTATTAGTACTTATCAATGTATGATTGTGAGAAACTATTTTCATTAATGATCAGTAATTAATTACCTGTTAGATCGGATAAATCCAAATTAACTGACACACGTCTAAATTCAGTATTGAAAGTCACTTTGTCTAATAATATTTCTCTTGAAATTGAAAAGTTGGTGGGAAAAAAAACGTTAAATATAGTCTAAAAATAATAATAATTTTTTTTTGTAATTTAAATAACATCTAACTCTTAAATACATAAACTAATTTTTATGTTACTGTAATTTTTTTTGTACGTAGTTGTATTATTTTCGTATTTTTTGTTTTCTTTTTGTACCCGTTGCTTTCATAAACATAAAGAATGAAATAGAAAAATTTCGTATAAAATATATGTTTTTCGTTAAATTTTTATGTGCTACCCTCGTACCTAGTAAACTTGCTAGCCCATTTGATACTTTGAGTTTGGCGTGCCTGATTTAGATAATAACCGACTATTAACAGTAATAGTTAATAGGTGACTATATAAATTGTATTAGCCGTTTGTCTATTATAATCTATCTATTTATCAGTTTTATCTATCATTATTTCCATTTTGCACTATCCATTTGAAATAACCTCAATTATTTCCTATCAAAATCGGTTGGATATATTAGCAAATAAATAATATTTGACTCTTATTTGTATATAACTGTAACTTGATTCTATATTTTTATATAGAATAATTATTTCATTATCTATAACTACACTGAGCTAAAAACCCTCCGCAAGTCTCAAGTAATACATTGGTATAACTTTTATATAAGGGATAGATTTCAGTATCTAGCGAACAATGAAATAAAAGAAGAAATATTATTTTTTGTGAATATTATATAAATAGATACATTTGTACAAATATTATAACGGGCAGTTATCAATCGATATACGTTTACAGTTGATGTGATTCTTTTACCAAATCCTTTGCCACCGTGTCCAGTTGGGTCCACTGGTGATTGGTCGCGAATGGTGGCCATTTAATGATTTGCGATTCTTGACACTATTGGTCAAACGTAGGTAGATATGTAGGCAGGTAGTCGTAGTCCTGTCCATTATCCATTTTACCGCTTTACCCTGAAACACACAGCTGGACCGTTTATATAAATTTATCAGGTATTATCGTATTGAACGCACGTAAATAATATTTACCATCGAATATGGTATAATAAACGTATTGCACGTATTATATTAAGCTACACATTATTGACAATTCTCGTTTTGACTAATTTACGATGTATTGTTATTAAATATAATTATTTTTGATATTCGACAAATATATACCTACCTAATAAATAACATTTAGGTATAAACGTGATATTATAAAATATACAAATTAAATTTAACTGAATTCAATAAAAGGTAACTTCGTATAGTGTTCCTACAAAACAGTAATTTCGTTATAACGTAGAATTTAGAAAGTTTATTCAAGGTCAACTGCATTGTCTGAACAGGCCTAACTTTCTAATAATAACGGTTTCTTATATCCTCTTTATGTGTATAAATTACAACACAATAACATAGGTAGGTATGTATATTAAACAAGTTCCGAAGTACCGTTATTCGTGTGGGCACTGCTCATTCAAAACCAAATAGATTTATAGTGCCTACCTAATATGAATAAATAAGCACTATAAACATTCTCTCTACATTCTTGAAATAATTACATAAAGAAATATTCAACTAGGTGCAGTGTCGGCCTGGCCAGGGCAGCGAGGCAGCGATCGCTGCCGAGGCCCTCACCTTTTTTTAATTTTTTTAAAATTTAATATCTAATAAAGAGTATATGATTCAAATTTGTAGAAAATACATCTATTTTTTTTTAGTTAAAAGAAATATTATGTACACATTTATTATAATAAGTAATAACAAAATAATAGTTTAATTTTAATTATATATTTTCTATATGTTGTGTATGAAGTCAAATTGTTATGTACTTAAAAATAATACATTAATTAATATGCTACAAAAGTATTCATGTATAATGTATATATTTTATATGTACCTATGTAAGATATCACAAAACATAACTTTCGAAATTTAAACTCAATCTTAGATAAATTTTGACTAAATATTGAGGCCCTAAAAAAAACTCTTCCTAGGCCTTACATACTCCAGGCCGACACTGACTAGGTGTTATTATTTACTGAAAATTGTTCCTCTCTAAATCGTTTTTCATCAAATGTCTGCATTGATTTATCATCTTTAGTCATATTTAATACATCCATGTCATCCACAGTTTTTTTTAACAGTTTGTAAATTGATTAACGGACTGCTTTTTAACTGAATAGGTATCCGATATTTTGGTTTTTTAGTGCTTACTTTATCGTTGAAAATTATTGATTTCATCGGCTTTGATATTTTATCAAAAAGATTCTTGTAATTTCAATTTTAAGTATGAATATTTTGTTAAATATCACAAAGACAATTTTTGAATTTATATTTATTGTTTTAAGAGTATTATAATGTCTCTTATAAGAAAAATCCTTAAAATACCTTTTGACACGGGAACTATCTCCCACTGACATAATTAAGATTTGACATTGTTTAAAAAATCATTAATTTATGTAAGAATAAAAATGGAAAGTATTGTCGACAATATAATATAATATTATCATCAATCATTTTTATCGCGTTGTTGAACATTATGCATTATTGCCTACCCTCAATACCGTATATGAAAGGTCACGCGTCATACGATCTTTAAAAATCACGCACGCGCGTGCATCATAAGTTACGTATTTTTTATTTCTAAAACACGCCTAAGGGGTTTTATAAGTACATATTAAATTAGTCAATCGCATATAATATACAAAATATACAATTCGATATTACTTTTAGACATTTTTTTCACTTAAATCTCTTATAAAAAGCTTCATTCAAATTAAAATAATAGTAGGTATAGGTATATATATTTATAGAATATATCTTTTAAGAGGATATTATTAGTTGGGAAACCAATAGTTTTAAAATAAATTGAAATTTCAACAAAAATATTTTATATTTTTATACTACTATTTTCTTATTCTACAAAATAAAACTTTGAAACGCCAAATCCAGTAAATATTGACAAAGACCTTTTTAAAAGTTTTATATGACCGTTGTTTTAAAAGATATGTATTATTTTTAAATTTATGAATTGTGTGGATAATTCATCATTGATTTACTATTATGAAAGAAAAAATAACTACCTTCTATAAAACTATAATTATATACCTACTGAAATGGAAAGTTAAAATCTAATTTAAGTTACCTAATACCTACATATTATGTATAAACTATAAAAGTCCTATTTTATTTGAAAATATACAATTAGACATTTTAGATTCAGAGCGAAGTGATAAATATTTCAATGATTTTACAATGATGCATATTACATGTTATATTTTTATTTATAATTTTTTTAGAATAACACAAATCGTGCATATTTTGTCAAATAATTTTATACTAATTATAATATTTCATACTATCATAGGTTTCTATAATTATTTTGTATATTATACTTTAAAAAAAATAACTTTTTGAGGACTTAACAAAATTTTATAAGCCAATCAAGTATAATATTAAACATTTAAAAAATAAATGTGTCAGTGATAATGAAAAATATATTACAAATAGCACTTATCAAATAATAGTTATAAATTTTATAATTTTTGGTCAAGATACTTATTTATTTTAAAATATATAGGTTTTATGAGGAATAATTTTTAAATACTTGAAATGTGATAGAATTGTACAACTTATAAGTATATTAGGTACATGCTATTTAAGAAAAGTTTAGCATTGATCGATACGGTTATAGGTATAGCGTTCTGATTGATGCACGTGGCATACTGAGCGGCGTGTGAAGAATACCTCATGAATAAATTTAATGATGCTCAGTAGATACAATGCACACGTATTGTATACATTTATTTTTATAAAGCGACAATATTGTAGTGTTTATGACTAGTATTTATACATATAAATATTAAATATTACATACCTATTACTTGTAATTTAAGCTAAAACTACTTTCCTTATTATATCGTGGTATATAGTACATAGTACATACATACAAATACACAATACACAATGATACAATAATATACTTGTGTATCGGAAAAATATAATATTATTTTAGTATTTATGTATATGTATGTTTGTGTGTGTGTGTGTGTGTGTGTGAGTATTTATTATTTACATACAGTTATAGATTTTATTGAGACGACCCGATAACATTTATACAATTATTTATCAAATGCTATTAAGTTGTAATAGATAAATGGTATTTACCTACCAGTTATAATTAAAACAAAATTACAAGCAATATACCTAATAATTATTATTAAATGGATGAACTAAGATACATTTTTACAGGACCTACAAGGATTCCATTGCTTGGTAGCTATTTAGAAATTAAAAAGCTTAGGAAAAAATTAGGATTCTACCACTTGGTTTGGGATCAGTTGTCCAAAAGTTATGGGCAAGTGTTTTCGGTTAAACTTGGTCTAATAGAGGCTGTGATAGTTTCTGGGTATGATGCAGTACGGCAAGTATTGTGCAAAGACGACTTTGATGGTCGACCTGATGGATTTTTTTTCCGATTCCGAGCTTTTAATAAGAGATTAGGTAAGTTTACCAAAATAGTATATTTTAATATAAATCATTAACACGACTATACAAAATTGATAAAATTAGGCGTAGTATTTGTGGACGGACCAACGTGGGTTGAACAGAGAAAATTTTGCATGCAGCATTTACGAAAAATGGGATTTGGTGGTGATTTAATGGAAAAAATTGTAATTGAAGAAGTAAATGATCTCATGATCAATATAACGAACAAATGTGAGGTATGTGTGTCAATAATATTTTACATACTAAAAATAAAGAGTATATAAATACTGTATTACATTTATTTTTAGAATGGTAAGCCACTTCAAGTTAACGGTTTATTCGACGTATCAATTTTGAACGGTCTTTGGGCAATGTTAGCTGGTCGCAGATTTGCTTTGAACGATTCTAAACTTGCAAGACTTATGGAATTAGTACATATCAGCTTCAGAATGCTAGACATGTCAGGTGGAATATTAAATCAGATGCCATTCCTTCGATTTTTAGCACCAAACTCTTCAGGATATAAAGATATCAAACAAATTTTAGTCGAATTCTATACGTTTTTAAAAGTAATTTTAAATTAATCAAATATATTTTTTTTATTTATCAGTATATGTCCTATAGGAATCAATAGACGAGCATAAATACGGGATAAATGATCAAGAGGATTTTATACATGCATTTTTAATGGAAATTGAGAAGAATAAAGAAACTCCGGGATCGTTTTCAGAACAACAGCTTCTCGTTATATTATTGGATCTATTTTTAGCGGGATCGGAAACCACAAGCAGTATGTTATCGTTCGTAATATTACATTTACTTAAACATCAAGATGTACAAGATAAAGTACACGCAGAATTGGATTCGGTAATAGGAGATAGAGAAATTCATTTCGAAGATAAAAAAAGGTACTCAGCTTACTTAATTATTTTAAAAACAATTTAACGTATTGGTAAATGCATACACAGGTTGAATTATCTGGAAGCTGTATTAATGGAGGTCCAGAGACATAGTAACGTTGCACCGTTAGCAATCGCTCATAGAAGTATTCGGACAACCAGCCTACAAGAATACATAATACCAAAAGTATGATACCACTACTGTTAAAATATTGTTATATAACAATATACATCTAAGAAATAATTATTGTAAAAACATTTTCCAGGATACATTGATATTGGCGAGTATATGGAGCGTTCATATGGATAAAAATCATTGGGGTGATCCCGAGGTATTTCGACCGGAAAGATTTTTAGACAGCACCGGACAAATAATAAATGACAGTTGGCTTATGCCATTTGGCGTTGGTTAGTATAATATTATTATACATTTTTGCTATCATTATTAATATTGTAGTCAAATATTTAATGGGTGATTTTGAATTTTTAAATTATGTTTATAGGTAGGCGGAGGTGCCTCGGTGAGGTACTGGCAAAAACCAATATGTTCATGTTCATTGCCAAATTAATTCAAAAATTTGAGATACGAATTCCACACGGAGCCGAATTGCCAGATAAACATCAAGATGGTGTCACTATTTCTCCATCTCCATTTTCTGCTATTTTTATACCAAGACGTTAATTTAAGAGAATATAATAAAATTTAAGAATTAAAATTTACAACACTCATTATGTGTTGATTCATAATCATAGAAAATAGAATAACAATAAGTATTTATCAGTTTTTATTAGTATTTATAAGTATTACTAATTATAACTTATAATTAAATATTATTTATTTATTTTATTATTATAATAAGTATTTATATTAAAACTTAAAAAGGAATTAAAAGATAATTTTTTTAACTAAAATACTAAATATCTTAGTCATTTATACACAAAACCACTGTAGGTCTATTATTGCATTATAATACATTTCTGTTTAAATATAAATAAAATTTGAATTCATTGCAATTTTTTTTATTGTAAGTGGTGCAGACATTATATATTTATGACTTACCTATTAGTGTTTTAAAACAGAAAAGTAATAATGCAAATTTTAATCATAATATTATTATACTAACCAAGTAACCGTTTTTCGTTACCTATGACATTTAACGCAAACACAACCTATATATATATATATAGGAAATCATCCAGAAGGTTCGTGTTCGATTCTATCACAGATATCAAACTTTTTGTTTTGGACGCAAAGCGGCTTTGGTCGAAAAAGGAATCAACCTTTTTTTAATTTGTTCAAGAGGTCAATTGGCCGAAAGTGAAGGGTACGTTTTTGGCCGAAAATGCCACAACGGTATTAAGCGTGTTTGAACTTGAATACATGATCCTTACATAATAAACAATAAATATGTGCTTACGATTACTAATAACAGATACCTACCTATTTAATCTTATCTGATATTTATCAATTACTTTATTAAAATTATTACAATAGGCACTTATTATTTACTATAAATTTAAAGTATTATAATACTTTAAGACTTTATGTACAACATGTAGAAAATTATTAAAAATAAAAACTCATCTATAAAATGTGTACAATATAATATTAGCAAATAATAATATGTCATTATTGTCAAATAATTATTTGATAGAAAATAGAAAGTAATCGTTAGTCACAATTTTTTTTTATAAGCGTTTATATATAGTTCAAATTTTTTACGAAATCTGTCGAAAATCCGAAAATTTGCAAGTAATTTGCAAAAATTGAAAAATCATAAAACTGTTTGTGTTAATAACCAAGGATTAAAAATATAACATTAAGTTTTCCATAAATTTTCCTTCAAATAGCTATTGAGAAAACTCGAAGCATCATAATAGGAAAAACTTTAAGTGCGTTTGAATTTTAAATTTTTACGAAATAGCGGAACGATAACGATTTATCCTCAAACGATTTTTAATATTTGTTATTATTCAAAAATATAAGTAGTAGATACTTGAAAATTTTACCAGTTATTAAGATTTGCGTTTTCTTTACGTGATTTAAATTTCAAAATATTTTGACTTTTTTTGAACTATTTATAGACAACTGAAATTTTAAATTTTTCTGAAAATTGTTTTTTTAAGTGTCGATAAAATTTTGTTGACCCAATCAAAATACTTGAAAATTTAATACAAAATTCCTCATATGTTATTCTTATAGTAATTAAAAAATTATAAGAATACATAGGTACAATTTTTTTTTATATTAGCATTTGGAGTTAAAATATTGACGAAAATTCGCAAAAACCATGAATATTTGCAAATTATTTTGTAGGTATAATTCATAAAAATATTTGTAAATGTAGCTAAGAGTTGAAAATTCAATAAGAGATTTTCCATAAGTTTAGCTTATAATAATTATAAAAGAACTTAAATTCTGGTATATTCAGGCCATTAAAACATAAACCACCTTTTTCACCAACCATTCGAAATTATATTCTAGGCTGACAAATCATCTCCAAAAATTAATCGTTTGTCATATACAGTGATACTTATCATTAAATTTAAATTTAACACTCCTATAATATATAATAATGATCTATACGGCACCTAATGTACAGCAGAGTGGTACCCACTACCAACTTTTTTTTAGTACGAAAACACGAATTTATACAAACAAACCCGAGATCAGTATATTATTCTTCAGACCTTTAACCCATTTTAAGTTTTCATTAGGTATCAGATTGTGTGCTTAGTTGACTATAAATCACAAAATAGGTGCTCGTATATGGTATTTAGCTGTCGACTAAAGTCGCCATTCGTGCACGCCAGTCTAGTTACCTAACCTATTCGATTCATTACAGGCGTTTTATTTTCAATCTTTTTTGGTAGCTTCATTTATTATGATTAACTCTATCGAATAATACTTCAAAACTATCGTTAACCTATAAGTATTGACTATAAAATTTATCCTTTTAATTGTAGTTGAAAATTTGTCCTATTTTAATGGAAAGCATTCTTTTTTCAGTTTTTCAAGACAGGAACGAGTCGCGAAACGAATTCCCTTTAAAACGAAAGAACGAAGCGTTTAAAAAGACCATAACATACACATGTTTATTTTTACATTTTAAAATTAACTACTTTAATGTAATTACCTATTATAAATTCTATCAATGTCTTAGTCTTTATTTGCTCCTTTATACGATGGTATCTAAATGTCCATTTATAATTTTGTCTTTTGTTCCATTTTGTGAACATTTGTTTTAACATTGATAATTTTCTTTTTTACCAAGGGGTTTATATTCTATATTATGTCTATATACTAGATTTCTGTTCTTACATACCATGATGACTGGCAATACAGATAACATTATGACCAAATTTACCATGGATATTTTATACTTAGCTTAAACAATGCGAAACTTATGGTTTAATTTATATTTTATCCTGTATTTTGAAAAAAAAAAATGTTGTCATAATTATTAAATTATTTATTGATTATTATTATGTATAAAAAGAATAAAATAAATTACAATTGTAATTCCTTATTATCTATACATAATACATTTATAAAAAAAATAAATATAAAATGTTTATAAACCTAATTATAATAATATACTAAATATTATGTGAATCTGTCTAAACTTTAGATCAAATAAAAAAAAAAAAATCTTATAAAATAATATATAATAATAAAAATGATAAATTAATCTTGGCAGTTTCCACGTCCACGTCAGTCCCCGTCATCCGACCAAAACGACCACACCTTTACATTGAGAATACTGGAAATTTATTATAACCTAATTATATTTTATACATAGGCGTAGTCAGTATTTTTGTTTGCAAGTGACACAATTATCAATATTAACTACTTTTCATGTCTCATGTGTGATTATATTATATTATTATTTGTGTAAAAAATGCTTTTTTATTAATTCTTTTACTTACATAATTGTTTTTATAGTTAAATAATTAATTTTAAATTTTAATGAAAATAATTATTTTTTAAATCAATCTATTGTTTACTTAATAAATTAGTTTAAATGTTTTTTTTTATCATATTAAAAAAAATATATTCTGCACACGTCTTTAAATTATTATTTGTATTTAATACTCAGTCAATTATGATTTTATGTACGTATAATATAAATTATACACTATCAAGATGAGGAATATACCTATTAAAAATATGACGCATATTAATTGCCTCTCGGAGTCAAAAAGATTGATAATTTGTTTACTAATTGCCTCCCAATGCAGGAGTACCTTAAATTGTAACATTATTGAAAAATGTCTAGTACTAGTTACCTCCCGACTGGCAGGTAATATATGAATCATTTGATCTTTAAGTAATTTTTAATTTTAGTGAAGTTTATGAACTACCATTTTATTCTTTACATGGAGTAAAATGTATATAATTAGTAATTACCAATTACCTGTTCTTCGAAAGCAATTAGAGTATATTGACCTTTTTATTTACGATGAAAACTGGGGGCAATTCATATATTTTACAAGACAACGTAAAAATTGATTTTTACGATATAAACAATAGAACCTATTCTTTTTATTTTTGGGGGAGGAAATGAGGCAGAAGGCATTTAATCTAGGATCTATCCAAGAAGCGCCTGGTACTACGCCTATGATTATATGTATATATACATAATTATCGCAACGATATACTCGTCACGACGGAAGTCTTGAATTGTGTGTGGCTGGGCAGTGGATGGTATGGCCAGATTTCCGGTCATTCTGCGATTGGTTCAGTCAGCGTGGAATTTATGGCACATTTGACGGCCTGGGCGGGATCGTACG
This sequence comes from Aphis craccivora, assembly GCA_009835225.1. Taxonomy (NCBI): domain Eukaryota; kingdom Metazoa; phylum Arthropoda; class Insecta; order Hemiptera; family Aphididae; genus Aphis; species Aphis craccivora. Next base: position 51,374 of record VUJU01000922.1, read on the forward strand.
CAGCGATTATATCTGCGACGCTGTTAACCGTGCCAAAGACCAACGCCAAGATACCGACAATGATCAGCACTACGTTCCGAAGTGTCATCCAGATGGTCACGTCGTTCCAGTATGTGGCAAACTCTATGAAAACGGGCACGACGATGCCGAGAAGCGAAAAACAAAAGGCACCGATGAGTCCAATGAATGGTCCGATAGTCGGTACAGCCACGGCAATCAGCACTGTGAAATACAGCCACACAAACGTTATATTACTATTATAAAAATATAAAGTGTAATAATTAATACATATATTATACTCGTCATTGTAGTCAGTGGCGTACTCAAACCTAATTATTATTATTATTTTTTTTTTTTTTGGTAGTTAGAAGTGACCGAGTGAAAGATTACATTTATAAATAGGGTAGTCTTGACAAAAAAAAAAAACATTTCAGAAAGTAAAAATTGCACTTGTAAACAATTTTAGTGTTGGAGAAGGGGGTATATCTCTATTAATACACCACTGAAAGCAGTATAAAATATATTTGTATTAGAATTTAGGGCGACTCGTATGTGTCCGCAGAGCGCCCAAAAAATCTAAGCTTATTTTAGAGGGTATTATGTAAAATAAATGTGTTAACGCCACCTTACAAAAACGTACAAAATAGTTAATTTGCGTTTAACAAAGTCGACTTTAAGTTGTGAGAATTAATATTAAAATATAAGTTTTTATTGATGTTTACATTTTTAAGCGAATAATGATAATTTAAAAAAATTAATATCTTATATTATAATTAAGAAAACTCACTTTAAAATTTAAATATCAATAAAACCTACGACAAGCTCTATTTAATATTCTTACTTTAAAAAGTAATAATAGATAGATTCAATCAATTCACTTTATTACTTTAATAACAATTATGCTGACAACACGTCATTATTGGTTCTGCTGAACGAAAATCTGCTACATTGTACGTCTTCTTAATCAAACTTAAAATGTTAAACGTCGTTCCAGTGTTTCACTACCTTTTTATTTCGAAAATGTTGTTCTTTCCGCATTAATTACAAATATAACTAAAGGTATAAAATATTTATTGAAAATACAGAACTGGATAAAGCATATTTATTTAAATTAAAAAATTATATTGCATAATTTGATAATATTAAAAGCTAATTAACTATGGTAATTAATTCTAAAAATATTTACAAGGCTTGAGGAGAGTTAAATTATAAGTTTAATATGAAAGTTAATAGCTTTAATACATACTAAAAATATATTATATTGTATTATTTTATGTTAAAAAATGAACTTGCGTTTGGCTAGGGCTAATAGACTTTGGAAACTTTTGTACAAATTTACATCAAGTTTTACACGTATATTTTTTTCAGATTCGGATAGTGCAGTTTATCGCTATATTTCTCTACGATAGGTTCATTAACATGAAATTCGTTTCGACTGACGAAAATTTAATATTTTTCTATTTATGTATATTATAATGTGTTTGCTATAGGTTACAGAAATAAAATTTAAAAAAATATTGATATATGTTATGAGATTTTTAGAATGAAAATATACTTTTATTCCAAATATGAGCATTTTGAGAAAATGAACAATGAGACAAAATAGGGAAATACATTTTTTTTATAAATAATTCAAAATTTTAAAGTAATTTTTCTTTTCAAAAAGTTTAAACGCAGCAGCCTGTTATTAAATTTTACAATATCCTACTCACCGGACAGGGTCACCAGAACCGTTCTCAAAACGTAATTGTGGAACATTGTAGATTTCTCAAAGTTTTCCTGAATTTTGGTCCAAATAATTTCCAAGCAAACGAAAAATTGTAGACCGTACGTGCAGAACACCGCTAAACTGATGCATATTTTAGCCATTTGAGCGGCACTGTAAACACAATACACACAAACAATAAAATTTCTAAATTACTACACGTTCATCGCAAAAGCATATTATGTAAAAATAATTTATAGTTCAGTAAAAAACTGAATTTACTGTTCTACAAATATGTATAATAGGTATGATTAATATGTTAATATAGCCATACAGGTAGGTATATAAAAACATGTTTAGCTGTTAATCTATTATTATTATTATTATAAGATATTAGGTAGAATTAATAATACTGAACAAACAGAACAGTTTAAAGCTCAGAACCTCACTTTAAACAAAATCTTGATTTTTTTGTTCATCAGAGTAAATCATCATATATTTAAAAAAAAAAACTCAAATTTTGTACACTATAGTTTTTTTCTATGCATTGCAAACAATAAAACAAAAACTAATGAAATAATGAATTATGAATACTTATAGATAATAACTGTACAAACAACGAATACGTTATACACTAGCTAATACGTATGATGGCTGTTAATATATCTTTATATTATACTATAGTGTTTCATAAGACGCGTACCTACATGTGGATGGTTCTGATTGTAGACAAAAAACCAAAAAATTAATATATTTTTATGAAATTAAAATAATTTTTTCTGTACTCAATGAGATTATTAAAAATAATGAACTGTGCTCTCAACCGGGTATAAGTGGTATAACAGAAGTCTCGGTATGTGGAATAAAGTTAAAAGATATAATAAGAAGATAGTCACATAGCCAGCTGAATATTACACTCACACGTCTTCGATGGGAAGGTTTAGCGTTATACTCGATTTCGTTGCTTCACCATACTTCAAGTAACCGAAAAATCCAAGCAAAATGTACACCATGGTCACGCCACCCATACCGACGTTCAGCACGCCAAAAATTCCTAAAAAGTTTCTGGGCGTTTTCATGTTGTTCTCCAACGGCATCACCTACAAAAATAATACGTGTATAAATTTATTTTAAATAAAATATAAAATAAAAAATACTCAAAATAAACATTAAACATCATACAACGAGTGCCTGTAATATAGGCAATAATGTAATAATATATATTATATATATAGTAACATCAAGAAAAATGATTCAAATTATATGATAAAAAAAATTATACACAAAAACAACTACTGTTTTTTTTCCATTTAAATAATATTATGTCTCAAAACCTAGTATTCTGGTATAGGTATATTCTAGGGCTGGGATTTTGATGCAAATGCATATTTTTTTCTAGTGTTTCAAAACGTTGCTCCGTAAGTATAAAATGTATTTTGGGAGGTGCTGATTAATTTAAAGTAATTTTTATTTTGAATTTTTTTGTCAAAATTAACCTTAAATGCATTTTAGGGTATTTTCTTAGTTTTTTGAGCATTTTTCACAATTTGTTCATAAAATGAACGAAAATTGTTGCGATTAACAAGATATTTTCGGCAAACTGCCACCGCGCCACGGTACAAATTATAAATTATATAGGTAGCACGACAATCGATTATCGTCGATAACAATTTTATCATAGCTAAGACTTTCCGCTTAAATTATAGCCGTTATATACCTATTGGCTAATATGTACTAGCAAAAACAAGTTAAAATATTAAACAAATTGTTTTATTATTATTATTTTATAATGAATGATTAAGAAAATAGAAATACAACAAAACAAAACGAGTAGCAACGTACATTAATAAAAAATTAATTATACAATTTTTTTTTTAATTTTTTTATTAAGCCATAATAAATATAAATGCGTTAAATGTATTAAAATATAATATTATATGTATAATACTGTTTAATAATTATTATTATTATAATTTGTGTCAAAATATAGTACCTATAATTTGCATAATAATAATAATTTAAAATTTTAAAATTTTGTATAAGGTACAAATTTTAAATAAATTTACTTCAGATATTCAAGTCGATTAATTTCCCCTTCTTCATAATATCGTATTTTTTGCGCTAGAAAATCCTCTTTCTCGGTTGAAATTTTATTAACACCTAGGGTAAGCATGATTTCACATAATGCAAATAGCAGTCATCTAGCAAAAGCATACATGAAAATAAGTGAAATTTCCGAATATTTCAAACTTTTGGACACAAGTTATAATAATAATTATTATTAAAGAATATTATACCTACATATTATATTATATTTTAACACAAGTATCAACATTTATAACGATACCTATACAATAAATAATGGTGTAGACAGTTCTAACATCCTAAGCCTGTTATCTTTTCGATATAAATGGGAAGGAAAATGTTGATCAATACATTTTTATAAATTAAAAAAATAATAATTTCATATTTTATTATTAATTAAAAAAAGAATTTTTTTATTGAGTGACCGCAATCAGTATGTTACCTTCTTGAAGGATGACCGCAACTAGTACCTACGTAATTTTTGATTTTGACCGCAATTAGTAAACACCGATAATATTACATATAATTATACCCATACTAATCGTTTTTGGAACTCATTTTTTCTCCGTGCAATTTAAAGTACTTTTTGATAATGTAAACGTACCACACCAATGGCTTCCATGGCAAACACGGTGAGGCAGAAGAATGTTGGAAACGTTTCGAGTGACCCCACGGCCGGCCTTTCTGAAATGTTGGGCATGTCACACAGCGTATAGTAAAACGTGATGCCCAAACCGGTGGCCATCAACAGGTTAGCAACCATGGAGACGGGCGCCAAGTACTTGAGATTGGGTACGTAGCTGAGGAGTATGAGTGGTATGAGCAGTATCGCAATAAAGGACCGAAGGTTCAGTTCATAACCCATGTGGTATGTGAACAGCTGATCAAAGTTTGAAGCGATTATCACTGTGTACACGCTGCACGTTCCAAAGTACGTGACGAACAGCAGCCATAGCACAGACTGACGGGTTAGCGAAGAGAAATTTCTAGACCATTTGGGTCCGTTGGCGAATGCCACTTCAGCCACGTCCGCGTAACTCATGGACGACACTCTTGTTCGCCTATAGAGCGTATGAGCGCATTTCACCTGTGAAACAACGAGAGTATGAAATGTGTTAAAAAACTGTATGTATGTGTGTAGGTACACATATAATTTAATGAAATAACTTTTTTTTTAATATTATGACTTATGAGCAATAAAAACAGTTTTATTTTTATACGTTTTCTAAATAAACAATAATTCGCAAAATATTTTTAAAATTTAAAAAAAAAATTAAAAAAAGGTCTGATTTCTACATCCTACACCTGATTATCAATTATCTAAATAAAAGCCTGCTCGTTTAGTTCAATGACTCGATTCAACTAATTAATTTTCAAAATAAAATGTCTCCAATAACACTTTTCCATAATTATTGGCATTCCACTATACACTTCAGTTATATAGACAGGTATTACATAATTTAAAAAATATTTAACGATGTTAACAATATTACTAAATAATATAGCTTTAAAATAAAATTAACTTAGTGACTGGGATAAAATATAAAATACATAATAATATTACTTTTCAGCGAATTGTGTATGTGCTTGAAAATGATAAGCAAGTAAAAGCTATACTATTTTAAAATATATAGTACTATATATATTACAATAATATTATATACTATTTTAATATGTATGAAAATTGTTGTGGTTTTATATTATGCAGTAGAATTTATTAGTTATGGTGAAAAGTTAAAGTACGAATTTTTATGGTTATAAAAATATTATTATTGGACGTTAATAACTAACAAATTAATTATGAATTAAATACTTAGGTTCTATAATTTATAACAGGATAGTCCGATTATGTATACAAAACTGTGTTAATTAGTTTTTTTGGCTATTTTTCTTCTATATTTGAAGCATTTTTTAGTACTTAGTTAAAGCAATATTTTGGTTTTAAATAATATCTCATGGTAAAACCAATAATACTGATGAAATGATACAACCGTACAATATACGTAATTAAAATTTGATGCATGTGGTGGCTGCTTCATTATATACCTCCCAGTAAATGCTATAATTTTCGCGCTTGATAAATGCGCGCAAGTCATAGGTAAGTATCCTAACTGTAAAAATATTTAATATATCTCTGGCTAGTTTGATTTATCGGTTAAAAAATTGATTCAAATGAAATACTTATAAATCATACATGCATATTGACATTATTTTTGTTATTATTATTTAGAGAAAGTTCTTTTGTAAACAATATGACGTAGGTACCTATATTTAACTATAAACGATAGTTTACACATCAATATAAATTTAAGATATTCAACTTATATACTAACCAATGAATACGAGCAATACGTGCACACGAAAGACACAAACACTGTTGCGAATATGCCGGTTATAAGTCCTGAACACTGGAAAGCTAACGGCATGGCCAAGATGCCGGTTCCCAGAGATGCTTTAAGTAAATGAGTCAAAGTCTCGCCATTACTGGAAAAGTCATTAAAAATAATTAACAATTATTATTAAATAATGTTTAATAATAATCCATACAGATACAGGTGTCAAATATACCTATACGACTTAATTTATTTACAATTGATGAATTCCTACTCATATGATAGGTACCTAACAAGTAGGTACCAATGAGTATATTATGTAGGTATTAAATTACGCGATTACCTAGTATTATATTTATTGAAATATTGACATACTACCTATATAATGTGTATACAGCATATAGATTGTAAAAATCTGGATAACGGAGATTTAATAGTAAAATTTTAAGAAACAAAGAAAAGAAAGATTAAATTTGTTTAGATAATTTATCGGTTCCTTTTTGCACCGAGTTATAAAGTTAGATTAATATTTATATTATTAAATGTGTAACATACTTTTTATGTTGTTTCTGATCATTTTTTGTGATAATTATTTAATGTATATTACATACAGCATACAACTAATGAACTGACACAGTTAAAATTAAATGATTTTATTTTTTGAAATATTGAAATATATGAGTTTTAAACTAAATAATATATAGGTTATAAAGTTATAGGTATAATTATTAGGTATATACAATTTATTTGATTGCAAATCTGAATAAAAATGTATTTTTAACTTAATATTTTAGGGCATAACTACAAAAAGGTGTCATGATAATATTTTTTTCTGGCTTTCTATATTTTATAGGTTTACCTATAAAAGCGACCCTATTATAGATACCCATAGATATAACAGTTACTACACTCACGTGGTTGGGTGTTCCAAGTTTCTCTCAAGAAACGGATCAAAGTAGTCGCCCTTTTCTTGATTTCTTAAAGTTTTTTGTCTGAAATGAATACATATAGTAAATGAAATTAAACGTATAATATTATAACTTATATGGATAAATTGTACTTGTATGTTGAATTTTTTTTTTTTTTTTGTCATTTACGTTAAATGTGTGTACCTACTACTGTACTATAATCTATTATAGTTACAAGTTACCTATATTTTATTGACACTAAAAGAGCAATCGAATGAAACATTTATCAAATCTGACGACTTTTTATTTTTCTAATGAAAAACAAGAACACTACAGTGGTGTTTAAATTAAATTTAAATAAAAGAATAATTATTTGAATTAAACTTCACTGCATATTAGTGAATAAAATATATTAAGTGATAGGCTAAAAAGTTTAAAAGTTTAAAATAAATAAAAAAATTAATTGTTTTTAAAAATTTTAACTTAAGAAGTTGGCTAATTTTTAATTAACTTATGAACTTGATTAGTTTAATTTATTGTTGAAATAACTTAACTTTTATCACATCATCTAAAAGCAATTAGTCAAGTTAATAAGATTAAAAATGTTTTTTTAAATTTTTAGTTTTTGTGGTTTTATACGTGCATTTCTATTTATACTATTAACATATAATGTTTTAAATAAAAATAATCCAATATCACAATAATAATAAAAATACTATAATTTATTTCTACTAAGTTTCTTGGTAAAATAATATAATATATATATATATACAGTGGTTAAAGTGGGAAACAATTTGAAGGGGGACTAACGTTACCAAAAACTAAGGAGCGTTCCCGAGTTCTTCATCCAAAATCTATATCTAACCAAACTTTT
>VUJU01000922.1:59623-74789 GCA_009835225.1 Aphis craccivora
TAATTTATTATTTAAAAATCGCTTATCGCACTAAACTTAACCATCTTCAGAACGTGGAGATTATTCGAGTGAAATAAAATACGTTTAAATTCGATGTCTAATCAATGTGTGTGGCTGCGTAAGTAATAATTATTAAAATTAACATGCAACATATTATTAAATTCACAATAAATTTATTTTTAAGCGTCCCCTAGACTTTGGAGACTTAAATTAAAGGGGACGCATAATCTTACCGTAAATAAGAAGGGGTACTCCGTCCCCCTCCGTCCCCCTCACTTTAACCACTGGTTACTACAGAACAGAATCTTAACTTTATGAAAAGTACAAGTGCATTTTTCGCTGATGGTACTTCCAATTATGCACCAAAATTTTTACCCAACTATACACAATAAATGGTTATAAAAATGGGTTTTATGTACCAGTGGTAAACTTTTTATTACCAAATAAATCAAAAAAATTGTACTCAGACATGTGGTTGTTTTTACAAGAACTATGCGAAAAAATTGTTTGACATTTTATTATTTTTAATTATTTTATTTTGTATACTATATTATGACATATTTGTCGAAAATTGAGATTTTTAAGTGGTACCATAGCTTAAGTCATAAAATTTAAATTTTACTGATTAAAAATAAAAACATAAATTTGGCAACGTTGCACAGTAAATCGGACGCAATCGTTTAACTTTTGGGGTAAATATATTAAAGTTAATGGTTTAACGTACGCAATCGTATTCTCAAAAAGATACATCGTACTCAATCGTGTGGTACCCGTTTTTTTTCGGCGATTATAGCTACCACGCCACCATTCGACATCGATAGGAACCGTATCAATATATGCCATAATATGGAGCCTAGTAACAAACAAAAGGTAGTCTAAGTGCTAGACTATTCACCATTCACCCATATCGTAAGTTCTAATGCTAGTCCTGGACTTCGTTTCAGCCACATCGCCGCCAGTAATACTTAACCTCTCCCAGTAATAGTTATTTTTAAATAGAAGTTAGCTATAATTATTTGTTTTATTATTTAAAAGTAATAAATTACTAATTAAAGGTAGAACACTAGAACGATTTACGGCCGTCACCGATGACCGACCAACACACACACACACACACTCACGCACATTATTTTTGTTTTTGTTTTTCTGTAATATTTATAGTTTATCTCTATTTGGTTAAATAATCATAATATTATTTTGTAATCATGAGTTATATAATAATACACGTTAATTACGCGACTACGCGGTATCGTCCGTATGATATTATTACAGTGTCCAGTTCGTTTTCGTAGTGTTGACGCTGAACACATTCTCGCTTATGCTCGCTAATCGCATAATACATAATACATAATTGTATTTTGTGTGCGCAAATCTCAAATGTAGATATACATAATCGTATTGCGTGTTCGCTAATCGCTACATTTTTTATCATTCAATTATATCGTGTGTGTGCTAATCTCCATTAAATTGTATATTATATTATTCCATATCGTGTTATTATTTTTATATTTTTGTGAATTGTTGCGTATTATTGTGTGTGTCAAATTTATAATTAATACAGGAGACCAAAAGGGCAAGTATCCACTTCACAAATTGTGAGTTTTAATTATTCGTATTACTTTTACCTTTATTATTATTGGTTGCGCTGAACCGACAATTAAAATTATTATATTTTACGTGTTGTGGCAAAAGGGCCGTAATTTATTATTATTTTATTATATTATACGAGTATTGTATTGTATTGAGCGTTTAATAAAATATGTATGTTAGTATTTAAAACTAGGTTAATAAAACATCCATAAGTAATAAGTAAAATTGCTAAACAATAAGTTAAATAAAACATGTAAGTAGGTTAAGAAAACAATTAGGTAGGTATGTAACAAGATAATAATCAGTACCTATAATCATATTTTGTGAGCATATTGTAACTAGTGTCTCGTCATCAATAACATTACTATAATTAATATATAACTAAAGTCCTAGAATGTATAATGTCCAAAAGGAAGAGTATAGTATTATTATTTATTAGGTACCAAATATTTACAATATTTTGGCTGTTCATTTGTTGATATTAGTTTAATGTTTAATGCATCGTTTAATTTATAAAATAATTCATCTTCGTAATATTTAAAAACAGTATTCCCCATGATGATATCGCCAGTAAGTACCTACCTATACTTTTACGAATATAATCGTTCGTAGTGTTTTTTCGCCCGTGTCTATTAGTGTTTGTATTGAACAAAATATGTTCGAAATAAAATAAATTAGGTACTGGCTAAATAGGCAATTTATTGATTTTATTTAACAATTATACGTACCTACAACAAAAACATAAGATATAAGTCTGATGAAACAAAATGGAGATGCAATAAAAAATGTTACAATTCGTCAAATGATACTCACATTATACTTCAAGCCTTTCAATCCCAAACCAAGTAGGTACTAGAAAGACAAGAAATAAGTAATTATGTAAAAAGTAACGGGTGGAGAATATTCTTGATACATCAGTTAGGGTTCGGAAATACGCTATCGGGAATAAGTAAATTACTTCAACTAGGTATGTTTCGAATTTTTATTTTTATCTCCCAAAAAAGTTTCCGATATATTTGCATTTACTTTAAAAGCAATCATTTCGTGCGACACCAGAGTAATTTATTAAGTTTTTAGATTATCTTATAATATTAACAATTATATATAAGTAGTGATATAGCTTTTTTTGCTTGTTTGTGAGCTGATTTCAGTGCAAACTTAAACCGAACTACAAATATTTGTGAATCGTTCCATAGTCATCTAAAAAATTTAATATTATTATAACACGTTTCCCTTATTAGTTAATTAGTTATTTATAAGTGCGGGTGTATATAGAATGATAAAAGTGAAAAAATCGGCGAGGAATATCTCGTCGTTACTTATAACGGCGTATATTTATTATTAGACGGTACGGAATTCAGTAATCCACTGTAATAACCACAGCTGAGTGTATGTACCTATAGTGATTGCATTTGGGTTTTTAAAGAAGTTCAAACTGAAACATAATATGTAACATTGTGGAGTACAGAGAAACTACAAAGTTTTAAATCTAAAAGTAAGGAAATTACCTATATAAAAAAAACAGTAATGGACAAATATAAAAAATAATAAAAGAAATAGATTAGTTTATAAAAAATTGTTATTATCCGCGGTCATGATGTGAGCTAAGTAAAAAAAACTAAATAATAACTGTACGAAGCAGGAGTTGTCCAGGTGTTTAAACTGTGTAAAATACTGACAAATTTATTGTACTAATTCGTTTTATTAGATCTTTAAGCACTATAATATAAAGATGTGATATCACGAATAAATGCCAAGTATATTGAATTTAAGTTAACTTATTTTGTTTCAATAATTTATTTACTTGGCGAGGAATTATTATTTATTTCTTACAAGCAACAAAGTGTAATGAACAGAATTGAAAATAATTAAATGACGAAAGATTATTAAAAATTAAAATATAACTTATTATTATTACTAATATTTAAATACTATTTCAAAAAATTCCTCTTCAAGTAAATAAATTATTGAAACAAAAAAAGTTTACTTAAATTCAACATACTTGGTATTTATTCATGATATCACGTTTTTGCAGTGCTTAAAGGTCTAATATATTTTTTTTTTTTACTTAGGTGCGCCTCGTAATCGAAATACACGGCAACTAGTTTGGGCTACACCTATTGAAAAGCACCGCCGCCACCTCAATTTATTTGCCATCGAATAAACCAATTACTCTAAATCGTGTAAAATTCAAACTTTAAAATACAATTTTTTTGACACAGATATCCAAAATAATTTTGCAAAATGTTTATAAAAATTAAATTTGAATGTTTTGTACATCAGTACATAATTTAATGTTATTTTGAACAACATTTTATTGTTTTAATATAAAATGTCGATACTAAATCAATAACTCATTAGTTATTGTTACATTCGAAAGAAAATTAATTTATCAATATTTTTAATATAGATTTTTAACATCGAGGATCGTCTAATTAACGTAATTTGTAGTTTCTAGGTAGGTATACCATACAATGTATTCCAATAAATAGGGACAATACAAATGTTTGTTACTGATATAGTGATACACACAAATATGAAATAATCCGCATGGGAAAAATAAGTATTCATAGCTAGTCAAATGAAAATTTTAATTTGTATTATAATACTCATAATATAATGAATAAGCCCCCCAACCTAGACTTCCTGGGCAAATGCCATGGTTTCGCCCCCTCCCCTAGATCCGGCCTTGCGATTATGTATTGTGATTATTTAACATAACACACATTACAATTTTCATCATTGATTTGTTCAGACAATTATTTTTTTATATTTTATTACTTCAAATTTATATTGTTAGAGTAATTTTATATTTTTAACTAACTTTTTATTTTTAAGTTTTATTTATTTATTTTTTTGTATATTATATTTAAGTTGTAACTTTTTTATAGTAGAAGATTATTATTATGAAAATTATGATTTATAAAAAAAAAAATTAGAACTACCAAAGGGAATGTGATGGCTTTGTTTGTATAACAGTCAATATATAGTATCATAAAAATATTGAAGTCCACACTGTTATTTTAGATTCAAACTAAAGAATAATTTTAAAAGGTGATTTTCTTGTCCATGAAAAATTAAATTTAATAAATCAGGAGTCTATAACAGGGGTCTCCAAACTACGACCCGCGAGCCGAATACGGCACTCCAACAAACTTTAACCAGCCCGCAGCCCCCGTAGGATAGTAAATATACAAGGAGATATCTAACATTTAAAAATTAAAAACTGTATGTGTTATAATATAAATTATATGCATAAACTTTTAGCTCGCTAAGAGCAATGATATTTGTAGCCCTTGAATAAAAAAGTTTGGAGACCCCGGATTTATAATAACGGTCGATGTTATCGCTAAACGCACCTTCATTTTCTGATATATCTGAACACAAATAACACCTGTCCTACGTTTAATGCAAGGTGTATTGATAAGGTATCGTCACTCTAGACCCCTACGCATACACACTTTTAGTATGTTTATAGACAATTTTTTAACTCATAAATTATAGGTATAATTATTAATTTATTATACTTAAGATAGGCTATATCATAATATTAAATTGTGTAGTGCTAAAATTATGTACATATCTTAGGGATGCCTCGAGGTGGCTCAGAGCGGGCTAAACTTAATTTCCCTATTTACGTCCATGTAATTATGAATAATATTATTTGTTAAAAGTAACACGGAAAGCATTATGTAGGTACCTATGATAATTTAGTGAATTAACTCATACATTTTTTTCATTTTTTTGGAATAAGAAGTTTAAAAATGAGTAATGACAGTATTTAAAATATTAATATTTGTCTTTAAAAAAAAAAAATACATGTATACAAATAATCTAGAACATATAAGTCATTATAGTCATTTACAATATAACATTTTGAATTTTATTCCTTAAATCATAATATATTTTCAATTTTCTATGGCTTTGGCGTACATAAGACGTAACGTCCTTCATAGGACGTAACGTCCTTCATAGGACATATGGCGCTCCCGGTGGTGATGTCTATCTGTGATAAAATTTTCAATTAAGATTTCAAACAAGTGGCGACACCTTATCAATACACCTTGCTTTAATGTTAAAAACACGTTTTCGGAAAGCACTTTAACTGGTAGGTACAATATTTTTAAATATTTTTCTTCATTTAATGAGTAAAAGTTATTAAATGTGTAAAATTGTTTGCGATTTACGTACTTGCATATTATAAGAAACTACTTACTTATAACAAATCAAGTAAGTAGGAAACTATACTAACACTAACATAACATTTTACAGGAATAGTAGCCATTCCCGAAAATAAAATGAATTTCTTACGCAAGTTTTTTGGAGGAAAGAAAAAAGAAAAAAAGAAACCACTGAGCGAATTAGATTTGTTGCAAAAATGTCGATCCACAGAACAGTTTTTGATAGCAAGACGTGAAATTCTGGACAAGAATATAAAAAAGGAGTTGGCTACAATTAAAGCAAATATCAAGATTAATAGACCCGGTAGATACCAAATAGTGTGCTAATAACTAGAAATACATAATAATTATTTTTTAATGCATGATGCGTTTTTGTTGCAGTTGCATTGAATGCATTAAAACGTAAAAAGAGTTATGAAAATCAGCTATCCCAGATTGATGAAATTTTATTGACTGTTATAAGACAAAATATGTTGGCCTTAACATATGTCACCACAAACACAATTCCTGTGAAATCAACTTTAGACTGTTAAAACTATCAGATAAAATATGTAAGTCTGCATATTATGGTTATTATTTTTTATTAAATTTATTGCTTATTTACTTATAAAAATTTAAAATGTGAAAAAATATTTTAAACTACGGGAAGTGATTAGGTGGTATATCACCCTCTAGGCCTTTTTTTTCATAATATAATGAATTATAATTTGTGAAATACTTATAAATATATATTTTTATTATTTTTATTTTTTTATATAAATGAAAAATATCTATATCACACCACTTATAATAATTATGTTAAGATACTTATTTACTACATTTTTAAATCTAACACAAATAACAAGTTAAATTTAATATTTGTTCAGCAAAATCATTTGTTTTTTATTGAAGCATTGGTTTATGAACAGAGAGAACAAATTTATTACCGTAAGGTTTTAATTTAACTTTCAGTATCTACAATAAGTGATAGGTAGATTGGACTAGTTAAGTTTTCCTATCATACTTCATATAATATTTCATAATAGCAAAATAGTGTTACGATTTTAACTTATAAATAGTCAATTACCTACCTAGTAAATTGTATTGGTTAAAAACATTATTTTTTTTGTGACAAGAAATTTAATAGTTTAGTACATCCAATATGTTATTAAATCCTACTATTATTGTATATGTAAATAATAAGTACTATTTTGACTGTATAATAAATTAATGAATGCTTACAATCTATTCATATTAATTATGTTTTTATTTTAAAATTATTCTTATTTTTAGCTTTTTTTAATTCATTTAAATGTATTGTTTTGTAACTAGATTAGTGCTTGGATTTGAAAGTTAATATATTTTAATTTTTGAAAATTAAAAAAAAAAATTAATTCCAATTAAAAATTGTATTAAACACTAATACTAGGCACAGTATAAATAAATAACAATTAATAATATATTAATATTTTTTTCTCACGATTTACAAAATATTCTGATTATGCTGAATTAGTTAAATATTCCCTAACCCATGACAACTTTTTCCTACAAACTCAGAATTGAGTTTTGCTAAGTTTAAGAATTTTTGGTCAAAGATTTTTGTTTTAATAGACGAGTCAACTACAGTTTTCTTAAATACATGTTTGGCAATTAATCTAACAATTTCTCATAAATATTCAATATTTATGTTCTTATATTTAGTAGAATTGAATAAACAAATTGTTGAAAATATTGTTAACCTACTTTTAAATTGTATTTTTGATTTTTACTTCACAATTCTAATCTTCAGAAAAACTGATTGTTCTATGTTAGTGATGGAGCAAGTATTTTAATAGGAAAAAAAGGAGTGGCCAAACAAAAGAAAAACATTCATTAATATCTTCATGGCATTGTATGAATTACAGTAGAACTGTCTGTAAATTATTGTATAAAAAACCTATTCATAATCAACTATTTTAAACATTTTTTTTATAGTTTATGTATCGTATAAAAATACACGCAAAAACCAAAATGAACTCAGAACTTCAAATATATAATTAGACACTTTTATTTTTTTAAAGGTATGACAGATTTGATGTTTAGTAAGTAAGAAGCTTCAAAGCATCACAAATTGAATGGAAAACATTACATATCATACATCCATACAAGATCTAACCATTTATACAACTGAAGCAGTTTGAAAACAACTGAATAAATTGGATTTTTCAAAACTTATGATTTATTATACTTACTTGTTATGAGTTATATTAAATTACTTTATAATTATATTATAATGTCAGGCTGTATTATCACTTAGTATATACTATTATATTAATAATATATATTATTTAAAAAATAAACTAAAATTTATTAATGTAACAAGTAGTATTGCAATATTTTTACAAATACAAAAATAAACGGTAAAATAAAAAAAATTGATGTAGGTAGAAAAAACAACTCTTACTGTTTCATTAAATAATATTATAAATTGTAGGCACCTTTAATTGTATTTAACATGTTTATACGCTGTAGTAAAAATATCAAATTTACATAAATGTTTTCAAAATATACTTAAAACTGCTCATACTTATAAAATTAAAAATAAATATTTAAATATTTAATCAAAATAATTTGCTGAGAACAATAAATTTAAGTTATATTAAAGTGAAATTAAGAGTTGGAATCATGATAATAATATAATAATGATTTCCATAATAAATGTAAATGAGTAATGAGCCATAAATTACTTTTAAGTGCTAAACTGTTAACTGAATTTTTCTTGAACCTCATTTTACAGACTTCAAGAACCTGTTTTGATTTAATTGATATCTTAACTACTTTATTTTCTTTATATATTATTGCCAATTTACTAAATCAATTTTAAATCATAGAAGTCCTCAACCTATTTTTAATCTTTCTTAAAAACGAGGAGGACCCACACTTACATCAGACTATAGACACTGTGTGATATGGCCAGATTGGGTCACTTTGGCCTTGAATATGGTCTCCAGGAAGAAGCAGCATACGTTATCACTTAAATAAATCATATCAAACTTATCACAGAACAATATATTTTTATAATTTATAATATTATTTTATTTAAAAATATTAACTAATACCAAATAACAATATTACAGTAAAATGCAACTATTGTAATTTTAAATTTGCCCATTTTTAGCAATATTAGGTGACATAAAGACATGTTACTGGTGGTCAATGGATTGTTTCCGTTTTTATAATATCGTAACAAATAGGGATACACATTACCAACATCTAGTCAGATTACGGATACGGTTTTAACTTTTAGTATCCAATACTTCATACCGTAGGGATACAGAAGACCGATCAGCTAATTGAATGTCGCTTCTATAGTGTTCAGTACTTACATGAAGCTAAGCTTACTGGTATGCTTCGTGCAGCCACTTTTTAACAAATTATATACCTAAATTAAGATGCAGTTCTAATGTGATGGTAAATAGCAAATATTTCAAATATAATCCAATTTTTGATTTGGAAATTTAAATAATTATTATTTTATTAACAATCATAATTTTAACGTTTAATATATATATTTTTTATTTTAAGTTATGACTATAATATTAAATGAATTCTAATAAACCATCAAAATTAAGTAGAAAAAAGTTATCAATTCATTTTACTATTTTTTACCACCCATCAGAAAACCTAGTTTTCATTCTAGTAGTATTATCAACATCAGTTTTCAATATTTTAATTTATTAAATTAATTATAACATTTTCTTCACAAACTTCAACTGTTGAAGTCACTAGATAATTTTTTTAATTCTTCATAATTCAAACTACTACTATTTAAAAAAAAAAAAAAATACCTAGTGATATTATTTCAAAATTGTTTAAAAATTTTTATCAGACCTGTATTCTTGTAATATCTGCATTACACTGTTAATTGATGAAGTTGCTTGGCAATGTTAAATCTTTTGTTGATAAAGTTTAATTTTAGGTCGATAGGTAGTTAATAAAATGTATTGAAATATAAATAAATTAAAAATGAATTGTGTTTTTTAAATTTCATTTGAAGACCAACAGCTTCACCAGTATATTTATTTTTTCTTCTAATGCATTTGTTATAGATTTATAATTAATTTTAACATTATGAAAGTTTTTATACCTACATGATACCTATTGATACTTAGCTCTTATGTTTATGTAGTTTTAACTCCACATAGGATGGATCAGTTGGATGGTGGAGAAAAAAAAATTTAAAAAAAAATGTATTGAACTTCTTATATGCTTACAATACTTACACATGTCTATGACCATTAAAGCTAAATTATGCACTGAATAATGAAAGTATATAAAGTATATAGCAATTGGATATACTTCACCAATCATAATTTGTAGTTCTCAAACTATACCTGACATCATGCCATCAACACTGTCATATGTTTGTGTAACAATGGGTATATCACTATGTCAGCTATTTCAAATTATTTTAGACTTTAGTTCATTTACTTAATAATAATATTTTTTTAACCTTCTGTATCCCTTAACTGAGAGCAATTCATGTACTTAAAATTCATTTCAATATCTCACACACAATATCAATTGTTCTTTCTGTAATGAATGAGCCTCATCACATATTAATGAGTACTTTCCATATTATGTTCTAATTTCATTCTTTATGACTTTTATAATTGAATGAAATATAATATTGAGAATTTAATTTTGGATATCCTAGCTTGTATATGATAAATATTATGTATGATATTTATTCTAAAATCTCTGTCAAATTTACAAAATAGTTCACATAGTTCTAAACAATTTTTTTTGTTAGAACTTTAGATTCGAAGTCTTACTGCTTCATTAAAAAGTCTATCTTATGGAAAATATATATCGTAATTGGATGCCAGTACCTGATTTATTCCAAGAGGCTCATGAAAGGATGACTAAGACTTCTAATTTTATGGTATTCAATTTACCATGGGTAGCTGATGAATTATCGGATGCTATTTCTGGACTAGTTGATGATGTTTTTATGGCTTGTCAGTTGTCGGTTGAGTCTAAATATATTTTTGCTAGGAGGGTTGGTCGAGTTGGTGGTCAACCATGTCTAATTGTGCTCAGTTCGCCAACTGATATTCGTATGATACCTACTAAAAGCCAAAACAAAAATACGCTGTTTAGAACACTGGAATAAAGTATGGATTGTCGAGGATCTCAAACGTCTTCGAGATAGTAGCACCATAGCGAGTATTGCTGGATTATTTGATATTTCAATGAATCTGAACAATTTACGAAAAAGACTTACAATGGGTATGCAAAAAACTAAATGCTGGCTGTGGTAGAAGTTACTAAAAAAAAAAAAAAATCGTAATAAATTTCGTGATGTATTCTTTGGTTTATTTTGCACAACTGCAAACATTATGCTGTTAATAAACGATAAATAAAATAGGCAATTTTGAATATAAAATAACATAAAAAAAACTGTTCCTAAAAACACAGGAGAAAAAAGTTTTAAAAAAGGTAAAAATTATAAAACTTTAAAGTTAAGAAGTTTAAAAATAAAAAACGTTAATAAACGCGAAAAAAGGTAAAAAATACAAAAACCATTTGGAAATTGTAAAGCAACATTGAAATAAAGTAACCAATTTGAAATAACTTTAAAAAAACTAAACAAAACTTAAAAAATAAACATTAGGAACCGTAAAAAATAAAAAAAACAGTTAATAACCATCAGAACATACTCTTAAATTCTGAGTTCACAAAACATTTTTATAAAAAACAAAAATATAATATCCACAAAATAATGGCAAAAAAAACAAATTTAAATTTTTAATTATGAAAATGGGTTTGGTGATGAAATAGGTGTATTGCAAATTCTGAAAGTGAACTCGCAAATTGTGACGCCTCTTGGTAAATATATCGAAATTTTAGAGGGACATGGATGTGCTTCGTGAATTTGGCTTACCCATCAATATTTCGCAAACGGCTTACTCGCAAATTCTGAAAGTGGACTAGCAAATTCTCGCAAATAAGAGGCTATCGTTTGATACCAATTTCAAAGTTTTAGGATAACATGGGTGGGCAAACTTCATGATCAAAAAGTGGGTTTTGTGGATAAAGGGTCGACTCGACTCACAAATTTCGAAAATTGGCTCGCAAATTTTCGCAAATTGTGACGCATCTTATATATTAATATATATCGTATATATTTCAATATTTTAGAGAGACATGGGTGGGCTTCATGATTTTGGACCACCCATTTTTATTTTGCTTACTGTTCAAAAACGGCTAACTCACATATTCTCGCAAATAACTTGCTAACTTTTGGTGAAGATTTTAAGTCGCTACTTCAAACCTAACTTCACGTACGTAAGAAATTGAATAAGCCATCTGCAGATCTTGACGAAATGAAGAGTTAAAGCTTTCCAAAATATTAGAAAAGTTTAATGAGTTTAGAAACCCCACAATATGCACCCTTAATGAGGCGTAAAATTAACTTCTTTTGCTCCATAGAAAACATTTATAACATTCGAGTTGATATCAAAAATTGTAATAAGTAGTCTATGCATGTCATACAGAGATCTCCACAAATATCATATAAAAAAAAAATTTCGAGAATAATTGGTTCCTTCATGATCATCGAACTCCATAATTTTTGTCACATATAATATAATATAATATATAATATAAATAATAAATATATATTATACATGGTATATCGAATTTCAGAAAAATCGGTACAATTATTTATTATTTTAGTTAGGTAGGTAACGCGTACTTTGTTTATTTTATACCACTTTATAAATACTATATGTTTCTTTTATTATTATTATTATTTAGATTTTGTGAAATATTATTGAGAAAAGTTTATTATTATGGCAGATGAGCAAGTTGAATTAGCTTCAAAAGATGTTTTTGTTTTATTGGGAGTCTCTGTTCCCGAAAATTTAGAAATTGGAACTAAACGGCCAGAACAAGGTGATACAAAGGACATTGAAAATGAATCAGTATTTACACTCGATGAAGATGACAAAGTGCATTTTATGGTAATTAGTGATGTTATTAATTGCTATTAATCAGGTGGTTTAGTGGTAAAACATACATATGATTTATTTCTTGGGAAATGATTCATTGAAAGTTTTCTAAGCAGTATACATTATGGTTTTTGAAATAACTATACCCATATACTTATATTGTTATAAGTGTATAATACCTAGGTATCAAAATATTTAAAAAAAATTAATGAAGTACCTCCATATACTTTAATAATAAGTTTAGTGTTACCTATTAAATATTAATTTTAGTTAAACATTGGACTTTGAAATAAACGGAAAAAAATTAAAATTAGTATAGGTATATATTCTAATAAACATAATTGATTGTTTTCGTATTTTTCTTTTGAAATCCTGACAATCCTGTACTTCAGAAAAGTAGTTTGAGCTAACTTCTAACTTCCGTTTAAGTATAAATTTTAGATAAAATATTGTTTTAAACGAATCATCATAATTTTATCACCACATTTTAAAAATATTATTACAGTCTACATCTCTAAAGACTATATGTAACTATTTAAAAAAATTATTTCCGTTAGGTATGTAATCTAATAGATATTATATTAATTATTACCGCAATCTTTTTTTTCTTTGTTTTATCTACTCAACGATCCATTTAGGACTTACGCTGCTACTCACTAAACCTTTCCATTTCTCTCAGTTCAGGATCCAATCGAATGTTGCACTCTCATCTACCAGCATCATATCTATTTCTACTAGGTATGTCTTTCTGTTTTGTTCGTGGTCTTCAAAGGGAAGTTTTTCACTTACTTTTTCTGTTAGAACATTTCTAAATACAGCTTCATCAATTCTTCACACATGTCACAGCTACTCTAAATGCTTACATTTTAATTTTAAGGTTAGGTATGTAATGTATAACCTTCATAATAATATTCATACATACCTTAAGGTATGTATGTAATATGCATGTAATGTATAACCTTTATAACAATAAGGTAGGTATGTAAGTATATTAAGTTATTCATATAGGTTAGATACATAGTTTTTCGTTGGGTCTTTTTTCATATATCTCTAGGTCGTAATTGTAAACCAATCGGATCCCTATATATTTCTTAAAATTGTCCTTTCATGTATAGCAAGCTTTCTGTTATATTTTTTCGCTATGGACCAAGTCTCACATAGTCACATGTATACACTATACATAACTATCGGTTTAGTATAGCTTTGTACGATATGGTTTTTGAATTATTACCACATTATTGTAACAAATAATAATATATTAATTATTAAATGATTAAGTGCCTAATCTTGTATTGTTTAATGAAGTAATATTTTTTCGATTTCAAGAATGTTGTTGAACCACTTGTAGTTGATGTGACACCACAAGATGATTTGGACAACAGTTCTACTGATAGCTTAACTAAAAAAGAAATCGAAGAACAACGATGGTATAATCCAACATTGAATACAGGACTAGAAAAATCTGATTTTGAAACTTTAAAAAGATTGTTAGCAGAAATAAAGGTGGATAAATTTTAATTAGGGGTACATAATCTAAATAACTGAATAGTAGGTAATATGATGTACCTAATAATATATTTCATAATACATATTTAACTATGTATATCAAGGTTATGGGATCATATTGTTAGTTGTAATAGTTGTTAATTAATATTTTTAAAATATCATTAGGTACGAGTTAAATACTATTTGTTTAAATAGATGCCTACATCAATTACGTTTAACATTTCAAAAACGAGTTGGTAATAAATAATAATAATAATATTATGCTGTTTTTTTGGTTCTATAGGTACTGCAGATAGTAAAGTTTTATATCATAAACTAATATCACATTATATTATATTATATATTATGTGTATATGTTCTATTAGTTTACAATATATAGGATATAAATCTATTACGTTTTATTGCATATAATATTTTATTCATTTTATATACATTTTTGTTTAAAACATAACTCTGCAAACATTTTACTCAATGGTGGGCATTAACTTGTTAAAAAGTTAAAGTTAAGTTAATAAGTTAATTTTTTTTAACTTTTCAACTTAACTAGTTAGTTATTTTTGTTTTTAACTTATTAACTTATTCAGTTAAATGTTATATTATTTTAACTTAGCTTTTTATAGTTAATTATCATTATTTAACAGTTAAATTAATTTAATTTTTTTTATATATATTATACATAGATGTAGCCTATAAGTTTCTAGTAACAATGTAGTATGTACTATAATAATAATTTTAAATTTTATGTTTACATAGTACTAAGCGTTTTTTGTAAATGTTTGTACAAATCAAAATACTAGTGCAATTTATCACATGAATATTATGAAAAAAATTAACTGAGTTAAGTTAATTTTATTTTCTATCTTTACTTTTAACTTATCTAGTTAATTTTTTTTTATTGTTAACTTTTAACTGTAA
>VUJU01000923.1:0-51698 GCA_009835225.1 Aphis craccivora
TTATTGACTGTCTAGTGAGAACAAGAACATTCATCAGAATGAATAATCTAAACAAGCAATTAATTTCAGATAAATATCAAAAAAAAAAAGTAGAAACACAAAAAAAACAAAAATTTATTAAATAGTCATTACATTAATTTAATGTATATTACCTACCTATATTGTATATATCTTCAATTAATAGTTTTTTAATTAAAACATTTAAATTAACATTAAAATAGTATAATAATAATACTAAAAATAATTATTTACTTTACTGTGTTTATGCATAATATAATGATTATTTTTTTTCAAATGCTAGTTAATAGTTATCATAGAGGGCCAGGGCCACATGTTTTATAAACGTAATACCAAGGACCAATGAAAAGCCGAGGATAACTCCCACTCCTATTTCTGTTAATAGGGATATGATGCGTATCACAAAATTGTGATCATACCTTGTTATTTCGTCATGGTAGGTATTATCTATGTCTAATCTTTATTATAATTTATAATATTTAAAATATTTTTTCGACTGTGGTATATTTTATTAAGATTACAATACGGTTTCTATCGAAAACCATACAAATTGTAAGAATTTCATGATTATCACGGTGATGACTGATGACTTATAATGTTATAATAACCACTTGTACGCTGGCACTCTGCTGTAAACTATAAATAAGCAAGTAAGCTATACTGTATAAGGTATATAACTGATATAGTTTTAACTTTTAAGTCATTGTCATTTGCCAGTTTGCCACTTTGCCAGCTCAATTGAACTCAAATTTCAAAAATCTGAGCTATTAGGAACGACGAGTACTAACACTACTAACGGTTTTGGTTTTCGAACGGTCAAACACGACGTATAGTATTACAGAAGTCTGAAGACGCACATCTATTCATCAAGTAAATATTCTGGAGTACACGCCTATTATACGCAAAAAATTAATGGTGTAGTTTTCGATTTGAAATTATTACTAGTTATTGCTTATTATACATTTTGAGTAGTATTAGTGTTGTTAAATATTTTTGTTTAAATTTATAATTAAATAATAATTTAAAATTACTTTTATTGTAATATGTCCTTTTCTTTTAATAATAAAATGTAAATATGTAAAATCATACAATATTATGTTCATTATTAAATGTATTTATTTAATATTTTACTTATAAATTAATAAATAAGTAGTCATTTTTACAAGTTCCAATTAGATTTAGTTTTCTACTTATAAGGTGTTAACAATAATCAAAAATAATTGATTTTATTGCTTGCATACTAAAAAATGTCTTTTTATTAATTATTTTTTTTAAACAGTGTTAAATTATTTTTATCTTATACCTACCTACATAAATAATTAAGATTTAAAGACTATCAGGTCATTAAATTAATGTTTTTTAGTTATAGTTAACAATTCTCATTTTAATTCCTGTTAAAGCTGTTATTTATATTATTCAAATAATAGTTACTAAAGTCAAAACTCAATTAAATACTGAAATTATTTGAAATAATCAAATAAAACAATGAATTAGTTTTGTTTTTTTATTATTGTATATTAAATAGTAAAAGTGATAATCATATTTTACAAGCAAAAATACACATTTTGCTAATCTATTAAAATAAAAATGTCATAATAATTACACATATTTTTAATTTCAACATTATAATACATTATTATTAATTATTATTTTTAGAAAATGAATGAAGATATGGGATTAGATCTGCAAAATAAGGCTGCACACATAAGTTCATTAAACAAAACTCCAGCCTCTATTGTCCAAGAGTATGCGGCTAAAAATCGCCTTGTTCCTCAATACGATCTCATACATAATGGTATTTCTCATAGTAAAGTCAGCTTTAAGTATAGTTTAAGTATGGGTGATTATGTAGCTGTAGGTGAAGGGTCTTCCAAAAAAGAAGCTAAACATGTGGCCGCATTAAATCTTCTTAAATTAATGATTGATGATAAACCCCAATTATTGAATACTGATTTTAAACAATGGGATTTTGATAATCATGTGGTATCTCCATTTGATAACAATATTAAAGTTAATGCTGTTGGACAATTGAATGACATTTGTACAAATAATAAACTAGGATTGCCTGAATTTAATTTAGTTAGAGAAGAAGGACAAGCCCATGCTAAACTATTTACTATGAGTTGTCAAGTAGCTAAAATGATTGAAACAGCAATACACAAAACCAAAAAACAGGCCAAACATTTGGCCGCTGTTCAGATGGTAAACAGATTAATGTCCATTGACAAATCACTGGTTATGGAAGGGGCATCACAAGTATCAGACTCTATGAAAGTTGTGGAACAAGTTGAACTTCTCAAATCAGAGCATCTCAAAAAACCTATGCCTATGGATGTAGATTTCACCAACTATCATATGCTTTTTAAAAAATCTGAATTTATAAACTCGGATACACTAGATAAAGTTCTCAATCAGTACCACAAAAATGGTGAATTGGAAATACCTGAACCTTTTGACGTTTTATATAAAATTGTCACTGAAAATGAAATGAGCCTGACTTCAGTACCCGTAGAAGAAACATTTGTTGATGTAGCACTAAAAAAACGTAATTGTATACTTACTATAGATAGTGTATATCCTCCTATTATTGGTATAGGTGAAGCTGACACCACTGAACAGGCTACATATATTGCTGCAGTAGAGGTACTTCGTGCAATTTGTATATTATTAAGTTGAAGATATTTAGTTTTATTCTGCCATAAATCAAATTGAATACCTATACAAAAAAAAAAAAAAATGGTTATAATATCTTAATTATCATTACTTTATTTTCATAAAATATTTAAAATGTATTTTGTTTGTCCTAATTTTATATAAACATGATAAGAACTTATTTATTATTATTTAAATATTTTTATATACATAGGTGCAATTTTTTTTTGTTTTTTTTTTTTATATATATACAGTGATATTTACATGATCAATTTAGAGGATGCTAATTTTTGAATTCCTTTAGTTTTCTAATATCACCCAGGCCTTCCCTAAATTGTGCCTATGTTTGTATAATGTACCATGTTTATTAAACTAAAGTTTTGCATTATTTTTTTACCAATATAAATGTTATGTTATTATTTTTTTTATAACTGTCTTAAAATTGTATAATATATTAATTTAATTTATAAAATGTATTTTAAATATATATTATTATATTAATAAATATTGTAAACATTTGTATAGGTGTCATCAATTATTTAAAAAATTAAATTGCTTTTACAATTTTGTAAATTATTTTTTTCTATTATGATCATAGTTTCCTTTTTGCAGTTAACACTGCAGAGTGTTACCTACTTGGTATAGGTACCGCCAGAAATTTTATCAGGAGGGTGCATTTGTGCATAGTATACGGTGGTTTCTAATTCTAATAATATATATTATAAAATACCATTCAATTTTTTTTTTTTTTTTTTTGAAAAGCCAGGGAGGTGCAAGTGCACCCCCTCGCGGCGCCCATGCTACTTGACATTTATCAATTTTTACATTATTTTTAAAAAATAATTGGAATTTTTCATTTCAAATTGCTAAATTATAGTAGAACCCTACTAGTCTGTTTTAATGGGATCAAGGTTGTCGGTTTATTGAAGATTTCATCAAAAAAGAAACACATACAAGAATTAAATTACATAATTAGTTTTAGCCTCATAAAGGTTTTTGATTATTTCTGCTTTTTTCCATTAAGAGGATTGAAAGCAGTAATTATCTATCTGTCTTTGTCTAACACAAGTTGGTTATTTTAATATGAAGTAATATCAGATGCTAAATGAATAATAATAAAAAAAACATCATAATTGTAAAACCTATGGCTAAGTTTACTTGGCCATGGCCCATGATAAAACCATAATGATCATAAAAATGAACACATACATTGCCATGGTATGAATTTAGATCATGGGAAGAATTATCAACGATTAATAATCTAAAAAAACAGTGGTGGCTCATGAGATTCACATACGATAGTGCATAAATAATTTTATGAGATACTTATGTTGGCAATTAACAACTAATGCATGATAGTGCATTATCGTTTTTATGATTCACATTTGAGATGGCAGAGCGAGTGATGCGATATAATAAAAATAATGCAGCATAGCACACATTAAATGTGCACCAAATGACCATGTTTTACTAGGCACATGTTGATGCTTGCATCTAATATCTGTATGGCTTCTCAAGGCATCACCAATTTGTACACAATGAATTATTCAATTGTTGATTACTGATTAAATAAAAATGTTAAAATGAAAAACTTGAAAATAAACAATAAATTTTATTCAATAGACTATTTGCATCCTAACCAATTATAATTTACTTAAGAAATTTAATAAATTCTTTTTTTTTTTTTTTGTATACATATACATACATAACTTTTTTTTAGGAAGTTCACGTCTTAATTCTGTATTTCCTGTGGACCATAGCACAAGTCAGTGGTGGCAGGATATAAGACAATTTGTAGCAATTGCTTCATGTCTTATATAAGTGGGTGGTACAATATAATTAAACCACTCATCATTCATCAATATAACTGTTTTGACAAGTATTATAATTAATTTAATCTAATCTATCATATTATACTATCATTTTTGGTGTAATAAAGGGAGTGGTTGACAGTAAAAATATTAAAAATATAAAATTTGCTTCAAAGACTCAAATAGTTCACGTCGCCACCGGTACGAGTTGCCTCTGTAAAAACATATAAATAAATAAAATACTTTACTTTATGTACCTAAATATTTTACCACTGGGCGCTGAGTCATCATGTTTCCAAAAGATTAGGCATACCAAGCTCTTTCGTATTACTCAATAAAACTCAATGAATGACCCTGCTGCATTTATAATTTTTTTAAAACTACCAGTATCAATACCAAAATGTATTAATGATATTAATTAACTATGATAAATATACCCATTAAAATTTATAATGTTGGGTACTAGAATCTTTTAAGAGGTAAGTATATATTTAACGTACTTAGGCAGATAACTTGGTTATTGAAACCTTCAGACCTAATATAAAATAATATAATAATTAATAAGCAATAAATATACCAGTGACGCAACCAAGGGTGGGGTTAAGGGGTTATACCCCCCCCCCCCCGAAATTTCTCTGAGACCACAGTATTCCTTCACGTCGGTACACCTGACGATATATATTGTATTAATGTAAAACCCCTGCCAAAATTTAAATTGGATGTGTGTCACAACACAGAATAAAAATGTAAAATAAAAATCCACTGAGTAGTCAACAGTCTAGCCCAATTATACTGTTTATGTAATAGCATAATGCTTACGTTTATGATTAAGATCAATCAATAATTAATATATTTTTAAGTGTTTCCAAGATCTAACAATTACTTAATAAATAATAATTATTAACAATGTTATTTATGTTCTATAATAGTAATTAAATGGTACCTATAAAACATTAGTTTATAAATAAAGTTTGTAATATAACAACCTCGATTTGATTAGATTGTACTTCAATTAATTTAAATTTTAATTTTTTGTTAGTTAATTAGTTTATAATTATAATTAATATACTACCAATGACCACTTCTTAATAATACTTGAATATTTTTCTCCCACAAAATTTAATCACAAAACTAATTTTATTATTTTATCTTGTTATAAATT
Source organism: Aphis craccivora (assembly GCA_009835225.1). Taxonomy (NCBI): domain Eukaryota; kingdom Metazoa; phylum Arthropoda; class Insecta; order Hemiptera; family Aphididae; genus Aphis; species Aphis craccivora. Next base: position 5,644 of record VUJU01000923.1, read on the forward strand.
ATAAAAATATTGTAAACTAGGAAATATATATTTTTATAAAACATAAAAAAAATCACACAATAATAAAAAAATATACCCATATGAAATAACAAAACGTTAAATACATACTTTACTAAATATAAAAATATAGTTGGGAATAATAAAAAAAAAATCCATATAAAATATTCATTTTAAAATAATAATAAAAATTTGTTATAAAATAATACTGAATCGAGTAAAACAAAAAAGGTTATTGCATTTGTTTCACAATAATTTCCATAAACTGTTGTAAAATGTCAGTTAAATATTGCATTTTGGTTTTCAATAATCATATGTAATGCACTTATATCGCGATTCATGTCTGGTATTGTACCTTTGAAATCAATTAAATCAGGCATTGGCATAAGAGTTGGAGCAAAAACCGTGCTTAGATTTTGAGCAGTCATTTTATTTTCATCTAACCGTAAAGTCACCCTAAAAATAAAATAAAATGATTAAATGTGAAATTGGAAATTATGTATAATGTATTTTCAATTTTTTAATAATATTTTAAATTCAAAAACATAAAAAATTACATGAAAACCCCTACAACGCCCTAAAAATATGAGAAAAATGACCTTAAAATCCTTAGAATTGTCAATAAATGCAAAATAAAATTTCTTATTCTACTTTAAAAATACCTAAAAATGTTTTTAACAAAACGAGCATTGTACAGAAATCTTCAGAAAAAAATGCAAAGTGCATCGCATTGAAATCACATCCCAACTTATGAACATTATTAAAATACATAAACATAATATAATATATTCAAGCTAAGAAATGTACTCATTAATAACATTTTTTAGTTGGGCTATGGTCAGGAAACTCATGTCCATTATCCCCACAAAGTAGGTTAGGTATACCCAATGTATAGTTAAACTATGCTCCTGCGCAAAAGTTGGTTGCAAATACAGGGTGCGGCAGAGCCGACTGACGAGTTTAATGAGCTCATTAGCCTGAGATAAGATAAGAGCAGGCCTTAATTAGTGGTATATTTTGAATTGTAAGGTAATGCCATTTTTAGTCGTAATCATGGTCTGGACAGGTGTACATCGTGGTTTCGTCGTACATGCGTATTATGAAAATAATCATTCTGTGATTGCTACACAGAGGGCTTTTTGTATACACTTTGGCATTCCACGTAACGAATCTATTCCTTCTGCTAACACTATTAAATTTTGGATATGGCAATTTGAAGAAACTGAAAGTACCCTAAGTAGCCTGGGACATGGAGCACCCAGTACGGTAAGAACCTCCGAAAATTTCCAGTTGGTTAGAGTCAATTGAGCAGTCACCAAGACGCTCTGCCCAGAAATACACGGTAGCTTTGGAAATCTCAGACCGTTCTTGGAAGAGAATTCTTCACGAAGATTTATCATTCCATCCCTATAAATTAATGCTTTATAATATATAATATAATTAGAGTTACATGCTACTGACTACAACAACCGCAAAAATCTCTGTCAGCAAATTCTTATGCGAATCCTTCCGACATCAACTTTTTTCTGTAGCGATGAGGCCCATTTTCATCTCTCTGGAACTGTCAATAAACAGAATTTTCGATACTGGACTGCAAGTAACTCACAACAGCTCCACGAAAGACCACTCCACTCTCCTACAGTGACAGTGTGGTGTGATATTTCCCAATTTGGGGTGATCGGCCTGTACTTTTTTGAAGACGAGAACAGAGTCGTCACTGTCACTTCCGCCCGTTATGTTGTTATGTTGTATACTTATCTGCAGCATAGATTGGAGGAAATGGCTGGAGACCATGATTTAGAGGATGTATGATTTCAACAAAACAGGGCTACAGCACACACAGCTCAAATTTCACTTTGTGTTTTGCAACAAATGTTCCCTGGGCAGTTAGTCTCTTTAAGTGGAGACATAGGTTAGCCAGCACGGTCTCCAGATTTTAGCATGTGTGATTTTTTTTCCTTTGGGACTACCTTAAGGATAAGGTTTTCAGACATCGCCCACATACCATAGAAGATCTTAAACAGAAAATCACTGAGGAAGTCGAAACCATACCAGACGAAACGTGCCGAAAATCATGTGAGAGCTTCAGAGATTGTCTACAACAGTGTATTGATGCTGACGGCCGCTATCTTGGAGATATAATTTTCAAACAATAATTTTTAAAAATGGTATTAAATACTTATTTTAATAAAAAAAAATTTTTTCTCTAAGTTTTACTGTTCGTTTTTTATAACCCTTCAAAACTCATCAGTCGGCTCTGCCGCACCCTGTATAATATGATATAACTTGAATAAGGTCTGGTGTAATTTTAGTTTTAAACAAGTCTATTATTATAAGAGTGAATTAAATATGAGTAATGACTACACAAGAACCTAACAAATTAATTTGAGAAATAACTGATAATAATCATTTACCTGTGCAAATGAGCCATTAAATAGCTTAAAGTGTTATAGTGTGCTGGAGGCAATTTTTTCAAAGCAGCTCTTAACTCAGCTAATCTTTCCCAAGACATTTGAATTTCTAAAAAAAAAGAAAATGTTTTAAATATACTAATCTAAAAATTAACATGTTTACTTACCTAAAGCTTTTATAACTAAGGGATGAACATCATATGTGATTAATGGTATTGGAAGCAATCTGAGGTACATTTTTAAAATACTTGCTACTACATGAATATTTTCATAAGCTTGATCATCCATTATTGTTCCTTTACCATCTGAAAACAATTGTTATAATATATTTTAGTAGCAATAATATTGTTTTACAACTGTTCTAGAACAATTATTTTTCCTGGATAATAAAATTATTTAAAAATGAAATTGTTTTAGATAAAAATTTATATAAATCATTTTTTTTTTAATGTAACTTTTGAATGCATAAAATTATAAATTAATTGAAATTCTACCTTTATCTAAGGCTAATCTCAAACTATCCATTTCTTCTTGAAAACCAGATACTCTGTATATTCCTTCAACAGACATGCCACGTCTTTCAATTTCTTCAACACATTTGTCTACAACAAACGGTCTATTTGTTTTATAGGCTTTAACGTGAGTAGTTAAATCAATACCAAAAACGCCTCGAAACAATTTTAAATCTGGATAACAGTCTGGTGGCAACTTTTCAGAACACTTAAAATGTGCACTGAAACCACAATCTAAAACAATGTTAAATGTAAATAATAAATTTAAAAAACAATATCTTAACATTTATATATACCTTCACATTTTACTCCTTGCTGAGTAAAACCCCATAAAAAATTACTACACAACTCACACCAATTAAGTCCTTTAAAGTTATGTGTTTTAAAATTGTGAGGTTTGTCGTAATCCACTACTTCTTCACAATTTAACTGCCTAGGTTTTAGTTTTTTGATTGTTTTGCGTTTAAGTTTATTTAATGTCATATAAGGGCTTTTCTCATAACTTATTAAGCTATGCATTAAATAGATGTATTTTCCAGCTTTAGATTCCATATACAATGTCACCTATTGTATAAACAAAACTTTTATGAATATAAAAACAATACAATAGAAAAATGATTAATTTAAATAAATACAAACAACAATATTTCTATACTCTGGCCCACACAAGAAGTTAACTGTTTCACGCATGTAGACTGATGGCAACAGTAGTTCCATTGCACTGTTTCCTTCACTATGTGAGGAGGTGACGTATTACGATATGTCAGATAGGTGAGAGATGCTTGACATTGGACACGTTTTGGCCGGAAGACAGTTTATTTCTCTCGTGGACCGAAGCATAGAAATATTTTAATGTATAAATTAAAAATAATTAAAAATAAAAGAACAAAAAATATCACGAGAAAGCTATACTTCAAGTAAAATAAGTAAACCTAATGTCTGATACTGGTACCATTGACTAAATCAGATATTAAATAGCTTATTCCATATTAATAATATTATAAAATATAAACCATATTAAATTATTAAAAACCATTTGACCAAAATATACAAACAATTCATAAGAACACTTACTAAAATGTATTAATTTATAATAAGATCAAAAAGATATATCAGACTTTATCTAAGCAGGTAAGAATATTTCTTAATAATTATGAAAAATAAAACATTTTATTTAATTAAAACTTAATAACTTTTTAATTTTTTTTAAAAAGAGCATTTTTATATAATTTACAGTACAAGTATTCTAACCTTGTTTTTACTTAAAATATCATTAAATTATACTTAATTTAACTTACCAAACCATCTGCAACAAGATCATTAATTGTATTGAAACGTTTTTGTGACACATAATGCTGTCCGTCATAAAATAATTTATAATGATGGACTTTTCCAAATATTCTAAAAAAATATGTGAATGAATAAGTTTGTTTATACTTAACAGCATATGAAATTAATTATTAAAATTCTGTTTACTTTAATGACAGTGTATACATCTTATCGTCTGAACTGGTACTCAGTCGTATAAGATAGTTACCATCATCTGTTAACAATGAATTTGCTTCTTTATGATTCATTGTTCCGTGATATTCAAGACCATAGAAAAATGGACATCCAGACACAGCACTAGGTGCAAATACTGGTTGAGGCTTAGGGGATTCTTGTTGGAGTTTGTAAACTATAGTAATGGTTGTGAATATTAAATATATTGCATTACTTATAGTATTTACTTAATACGAATACATACGATCAGGTTTCCAAACAATGCTGATAGGAGATCCATTTTCATCAGTTACTGGAGTATCTGTAAATTCAAAAATGATGAAATTACATTATCTTCTTATTTAATACATTTGTTCATTATAATAGAACCAAAACTACATTAAACAATTAGTTTAAAATATATTGACAAAAATAATATTTGGTTATACTTACCATATACTTCTTTACGTTCTTCTTTCTCCATTGATTATGCTCCAGAATAATAGTTATAATCAACTTATTTTACATTATTATATCTAAAACAAAGTTTGAGGAATGTTATGTAAATTTGTTAAATAATCATACAATGTATTTTTTTCTTTATAATTAAGTACAAGTGGTAATTAACACAGTAACATAAATAACTGGTTTTTTTCAAATAAAATATGACCTAAATGCTAAAAAACATTATAAAAAAAACAATTAAATATTAATAAAAATTTAAAAAAAAATGTAAATACCCAATAGTTGACTGATACAGAGTAACTAATACTCAAAGATAATAATATTATACTTCATTGAGTATTGATAATACAAAGTATTTTACTTATAGATCTGCACAGTTTGCAGTAAAAAAAAATTTCAAATATGAGTTCATACTCCTTCTTCATTTACTTAATATACACCTTAGTCCTTAATTCTTATCACAGACTACCGATTTAAGAATAGAGTCACAGAGAAAGTATTCTGAATTCTCTATGAATCAACGATATTATCTATGAATTGTGCACAGACTGAATGTAACAGTATTGTGATTATGAATATTATGATTCTTAGACTAAATACTGATAAGCGCAATCAAGACTGATGACAACAAGAGGTAAAAATTATAGCATAATAAGCAAATAAAAAAGCCCGTAATTGTTTTAAAAAAGCAAAAAAGAAATCATGACTAAAAATTAACATGGACTAGTTATAAAAATGAATAAAAAAAAAAAAATTGAAAAATCATTAGATTTTTTAAATTAAAAAAAAAAAAAAGAATTAACTTCCATATGTTTCCCTAGATTTGCAGTAGTAAAACTGACTATCGTCCGAAAGAATATTTTTATAGGTACATAGAAAACGAACTCTAATGTAATATATCCACTGAAGTGATCGGTGCATAGTCATACTTCATACAAGAGGTTTAAAATAACAACACTAACTTTAATTAAACATAAATTTTGAAATGGTTGATATAGATGTTATATGGCTGTGAATTGTGATAATGATTCACTGATTATCACGGCTATAGATACAATATTACAACTATATATTTTATTTTAATGAAAAATACAAAAATTATTATTTACTAATATTTTATAACAGAATGTTCATATAAAATGTGGTGAGCCGAATTACCATTTTTTCATTCCAAAAAGTTTAAATTTAGTAGCATATAAATAAAATATAATACGGCATTCATAATACCCAAAGTAACCGCTCGTGACCTCGTGATAACGTGGACATTTTAATCTTGTTTAAATATAAAAATAAATACAAGTGTAGCTTTTTGGGATAAATTATTAACAAAACAACAAATATATACAATAATATATAGGCAAGATCAAATAAAAATTTATTTAATAAAAAAATTATAGAATAAATAATAACTACATAATAAATAGAATTTATGGTTAAGTAGTAGTTAAGTATCCACATGTTTTAATATTAAATTCAAATACAACATTGTCTTTTACAATAGTGCAGATCATTACCTAATAAATAATAATAAATTTTTTGGAAAAATATATACATTTTACATACTATACAGCCAATAAATTAATATATTTTAAGAAAACATAAATATCACAATTGTTGACAAATCAGTCGCAAATTAAATCTAGAAGGTTTTTAATTAAATATAATAATAAAATGTACATCTAAGATCTAGTTAAAAATAGTATTCACTTAGGATGGAACTGTTAAAATAATTAATCTACTTCTTCAACGGTAGGTCCATTAGATCCTGGGAAACCATGAGCACCAGGTGGCGCGCTACCGGGTTGTCCTGCACCGTGTATCTTCATCATTAAAGCAGAACAACTCTTTTGGATTTCTTTAAGTTTGTACTCATATTCTTCTTTGTCTGCCAATTGATTGTTGTCTAACCACTGAACCACCGAGTCGCATTCCTGTTTACCGGTATTTTTCTCAGATTCAGTCAACTTATCTCCGGCCTCGTCCAGCGCTTGCTTAACACCAAACACATAGCTTTCCAACTGATTTTTCGCCGCTATCTTGGCCTTTTGTCGTTCGTCCTCGTCTTTGTACCGTTCCGCTTCGCTGAGCATACGATCGATTTCGGCTTGAGACAGGCGACCTTTGTCGTTCTTGATGACGATGTTTTTGGACCGCCCAGAGCTGTTTTCTTTGGCAGATACATTCAAAATGCCGTTTGCGTCCATATCAAAAGTCACCTCGACCTTGGGTACGCCCCTAGGGGCCGGAGGTATACCGGTCAGGTCAAACGTTCCTAGCAGATTGTTGTCCTTGGTCATGGCCCTTTCTCCTTCGAACACCTGAATGGTGACGGCCGGTTGATTGTCTGCGTATGTAGTGAACGTTTGGGTTTGTTTGCATGGAATAGTGGAATTGCGCTCGACGATTTTGGTCATCACGCCGCCCGCGGTCTCGATGCCCAACGACAGAGGAGTGACGTCCACGAGCAACACGTCTTGAATCGCAGAACTCGTGTCACCGCTGAGAATGGCCGCCTGTACCGCGGCGCCGTAGGCTACCGCTTCGTCGGGGTTAATGGACAGATTAAGTGGTTTGCCGCAGAAAAAGTTTTGCAGCAGACTCTGAATCTTTGGAATCCTCGTCGAACCACCCACGAGCACCACGTCGTGTATATCTCCCTTGTCCAACTTGGCGTCTGCCAACGCCTTTTCCACTGGCTGCAAAGTAGATCTAAACAGATCTGCGCACAACTCCTCGAAACGCGCTCTAGAAACGCGTGTGTAGAAATCGATACCTTCCATCAAAGCATCAATCTCAATGGTGGCCTCCGAGCTAGACGACAGAGTTCTCTTTGCTCTTTCGGCAGCCGTTCTCAATCGTCTCAACGCTCTCGGGTTGCTACGTACGTCCTTTTTGAATTTTCTCTTGAACTCTTCGGCCAAGTGACTCACCAGCCGGTTATCGAAGTCTTCGCCGCCCAAGTGCGTGTCGCCCGCCGTTGACTTTACTTCGAATATCGAACCCTCGTCGATCTGCAGAACGGACACATCGAACGTGCCACCTCCCAAATCGAATATCAACACATTCCTCTCTCCTTTCAGGTTCTTGTCTAGACCGTACGCCAAAGCTGCAGCTGTCGGTTCGTTGATTATTCGCATTACGTTTAGGCCGGCTATGACGCCCGCGTCTTTTGTCGCCTGTCTCTGCGAATCGTTGAAGTACGCCGGCACCGTGATCACGGCGTCAGTCACGTCACGCCCCAAGTACGCTTCCGCTGTTTCCTTCATTTTCATCAGCACCATCGAACTGATTTCTTCCGGCGCAAACACTTTCCGTTCACCTTTGAATTCAACTTGGATTTTGGGCTTCCCACAGTCGTTCACTACTTTAAACGGCCAATGTTTAATGTCTGCTTGCGTCTTCTCGTCGTCGAAACGACGTCCGATCAAACGTTTGGCGTCGAACACCGTATTCACGGGGTTCATTGCCACCTGGTTTTTGGCACCATCGCCGATCAACCGTTCGGTGTCAGTGAATGCCACATAACTCGGGGTGGTCCTGTTACCTTGATCGTTAGCGATGACCTCTACTTTTCCATGTTGCCAGACACCCACACAAGAATAGGTGGTGCCCAGGTCAATACCGATCGCCGTCTTTCCAACCATTTCTTCGCCAATAATTTTATCGATTTTATTCACGTAGGTACAATTAATACGAATAGATATTAAATTATGTATACAAAAAGTATATTATGTTGTATAACACACAATTCGATTACGATTTATTTGTTAAAAGTTACTTTGTGTTTAAAATTACTGCACTGGGTAAATTGTAAATAATACAGAACACTGAACAGCACAACTGCACAAGATATCTAATATGTCTCGTTCAATAAATCGCACTGGTATAGCTTCAAGATTCAAACTGATTGCGAGCGGCGCGGTGCCAACGTTTATAATATATCCGACGGAACGTTCGAGAAGATTCGATACGTTTCGCGAGCACTGTTTTGGCCGTGACGCCTTACCCCTACTTCACCGCTTCCAGTGACGCGCGATATATCAGTTTTCACTGCAGCTATTACTATGTTATAAAATATTTTATACAATATGCATGGATACGAGTGATACGACAATGTTATAGAACATTCTCGAACTTTCTCCGTTTTTCTCTTTATATTTTGACTTAGGTGTATCTATTTTTATTTTTAAATATCTATATGTGTGTTGAAAGTTTTATTTAGGTACCTATACGGCTATACCTACCTAGTACCTACCTATGAAGTAGGTAATAGGAAAACGATTTTAAATTATGTTGTTTTCCAACAACACTATATTATAAATTATAAATTATAATATTTAATAATATTATATTTTAAATATTCTAACATAATTAGAAAAATGTTTCTGGTAGCAAATCAATTCGTTGATACTTTGGGCAGTCAAAAGTAAAAATTTCTTAGTATTTTTTTCAATTTAATCAGAAATTCAGAAAGAACAAAAAAGTTGCTCAATACCTACCTAACGATAAGTTTTATGCAAAACCAGTATTTATCAATGTAATTTTTTTTTTTTTGATTCAAAAATGTGTATAGGTACCTACTTAATTATTGTGTTACTGTAAAAGGTAGGTAGCTACTTAGAATTTCATCAAATAGGTAGGTACCCACTGGAGTACTAACAGGGGGGGTTTGGGGATAAACCCCCCCCGAAATTTTTTTTTTATGTTTAAGTTTTGTTATGTTCAGGTGTCACGTCATCCAATATGTTAATTAATAAAATTAAAACCCCCCCCAAAGTTCAGGTCTAAGTACGCCACTGTAGGTACCTATGTATATATTAGCAGGTAATCGGTAAAAAAGAACAAAGGTAAAAAGAACAATTTTTAAAAATTTGAATATACCGTGTGTCCCTAGAAACAGGGTACACTTTATCACTCATTACCCTTTTAATATTTTTTGATTCTATTTGCGGGACATTAAACTAAATTTATAGATCATAAATTCCTACAGTCAAATTTTTTTTAACTCAAGTATTGCATGCGCGACAAAAATTTATTTTTTTAAACGGCAACCCCTGTTTTAAATATCATTTTCGGATTGATCGATTTTTTCCAAGTGATTTTGATGTATCAACTTCTATTGTAAACTCAAAATTAGCTAAATTAGAGCTAAAAGTATATAATTTTAAAATCTTATTAAATTTGAATATATATTTTTTTAATTGTACGTATTATTTCTTTCTTAACACCGTGATGCAATCAAAATTATTTGTCTTAAAATAATTTTATTACAATATATACATATATCAATAAAATAAATAATTCTTATCAATACAATTTAATAAGTTCTATGCAGGGTTGGGCAGTATCAAAGATACAATTGTATCTTATATCTTGTATCGTGATACATTTTTTAGAAGTATCATTTATCTTTTTTTGTCAAAAGATACAAGATACTATTATTGTAAATTTTTGTATTGAATAGTTACAAGAAATTTTAATTTGATTTGTAGAACCTTAAAAACTTAAATAAATAAAACAATAAAGATAATTTTTATTGTGTGTATTATTAATATTGTTTTGTAAATAATTTCGTATGTATGTTTAGTATGGACATTATAATGTATAATTACTGATTATATGAATAATTATGTACCTATATTTAAGTGTCTATGCATTATATTAAATATATTTTTTTTAATATTAATTAGTGGAACACTGTTTACAATTTTTAAAAATTGTTCTTTTTTTTTAACCTAACCTAGCATTTACTAGACTTAGTAGCATTTTCAAATTATACGTGATATTTAAAGATATTTGAAAAATTTTACTTTTTTTTTAGATTATTTTAAATTTATGTATTTGTAGATTATTTTATAGTTAACATTTATAAAATTTGATGTCCTAATACAAGGTAGTCAAGGTTCTTCGAATGTTGTTTTAACAAAAACTTAAAAAATACCAAAATTTGTAAGCAGCATTTAAATTTTCAAGTGCATTCTAATAGTAACCATACAAGTATGATATACCAATTAGCAACCTATAGTTCATTTAATTTTGCAGAACGATCTTGAAATTGTTCTGTATTTTTTTTGTTTTACTCTACATTTTTAAATTCTGAGCAGAGTGATGAGTTTATTGCGATTTTACAATGATAAGTTTTTTTGAATTATGTACATGTAATCTAAAAAATAAATTTTTTCAACTTCAAGGGTGGTTTCGGAAAAAAAAATTTTATTTAGTGAATAGTTTGTACTTAAGAAAATCAAAATTAAAAATTATCCTTATTTTTCAATTAAATTGGAAATAACAAAAGGAAAAATTTAAAAAAAAAACAGAATATTGTTACGCAAATCAATCTTTTTAACAAAATCAATTTTGTTTTTTGGTTTAAAATGTTTTGACTCTCTTTGGAGTAGACATTTGATATGCTTGCATTTTATACCTACAACGATAGAAATTTTTATACCTATATAAAAAAGATTTTTAATTTAATAGAAAATTCCTCAGAAAGTATATAGAAACCGAAAAATCTAAAAAAATATACGAGTATTTTTATTTTTTGTATATATTTAATTCACAATTAGATGAAATTATATATTTACACTATGAATAATGATATTTATCGTTGTATTATATTCGAAAATTGTTTTTCATGTGGACATAAAAATGAACATTAATTCACTGTTAGTATATATTGATCATTCATTTTGATATAGAAATGTGTAAAAAAATATAATAATTTTTACCCATACGTTTTAATCATCTATTATTCTATTATAACAATACCTAAGTAATAACTCAAATTTATAAGTTTTCAAAACACACATAGAAACATTTTTTAATATACAATATTCAGGAAAACATTGAATACAAACATGTTTTATACATTATATTATAGTCTATTTTAGAATTTTTTCAATTTGAAATTTGAAATATTATTTCCTGGATATTAATCGCAGAATAATAGTAGAACTCGTAAAAGGAAATCAAAAGAAATTTTATAATGGTTCTTATGGTAGGCAAAGATTTATAAAACAATATTTCTATTTTTTTTTTTACTGTAATAACATAATAAGAGTAGTAGTGTAATACATTAAATACTAATGTCTAATATTATAATTTTAAATGTATTATTTATATAACTAATTATTATTATTCATAGATAATAGAAGAATGGATAGGCCATGTTAAAGCATACAACGCAAGTCGTGGTCGCGGTCTTTAATGTGGAAGAGAGAAAAGCGCACGGTTATATATGTGAAAAGGCGGTTTCTCACTCCCGCAAGTGGCGATAAAATGATAACATTATATTGTAAACATTGGCTTTTATAACCTCAAATAACTCCAATTAATTCCCGTGTGATAAGGTTGCATGACCTATCCATTCTTCTATTATCTATGTTATTATTATGTATTGCTTTATTGAACACAGATTTAAGTATTGCCAAAGAACAAACGTATTGCGCGCTTTTGTCGCTTTTTGATACTCATTGAAAATATTTACAGAGTCCTTGACATTTAATCATCAAAAAAACACATAATATTTCTATATAGAACATCTGTACAAGAAAAAACAAGTTACAATCTTGATTCTTGGCTGTTTATATCATGTTATCATACAATAGGGAATAACACATTAAAAAGCTTCACAGTTTAAGACGTTTAAAGTATATATCTTAAACTGTAAAAAGCACAGACTAAACACTAAATATTATAATATTGTAATAAGTAATCAAATCGACAATAAAACTTTTCGAGTTTCCCGGTTACAGAGTTATTTAAAAATGGAAAAACCACCAAAAAATCCTAAAGTCGCCAAGGTATGTAACAACATGACGGTTATGAAAAATCGTTTTAAATAATTAAGAAAAGTATCTACTGGAATTTTTATTACTCATATTTGTGTTTTAGGTGAAAAATAAGGCACCTGCAGAGATACAAATCACTGCTGAGCAGTTATTAAGAGAAGCAAAAGAGCGTGATCTTGAAATTGTACCACCTGTAAGTATTTTGACTGATGAACTTAACCTTTATTGTGCAGTCTATTTTAGATTTTAAACTAAAATATTTATGATATTAGTATGCATTTCTAATAAAATCTAATAAAAAATAGCCTCCCAAACAAAAAATCTCTGATCCAGTAGAACTAAGAGACTATCAACACAGAAAACGGCGTGCTTTTGAAGATAATATTAGAAGAAACCGTACAAATATAAGTAATTGGATAAAATATGCTGCATGGGAAGAAAGTCAAAAAGAAATTCAAAGGTAAACCATATTAAATTAATTTAGCCATACGTTACAATATTTCAAATCAAAGTATCGTGCAATAACACCTACTTAAAATTGTATTTTTCTATTCAGTTATTAATTTTATGTGGATTCTGAACATGATAGTGTTAGAAACATAAAACACAACTAATTTTCATTCAGCAGGACTACTTTTGTATTATTAGCTTTAATATAAGATTAATAGAGTGAATGGACCTTTTGAATTGTATTATCAAACTTAAAAGTAAAAATTTTATTAATATCCTCAAAAGGTTTTTATTTTAAAATAAGTTATAATTGATTAATATTATAGTTTTAAAATGTTCACTACTGTAATGTCTAATATTAAAACTAAGATCACAATGTTGTTTCTGCTAAACTCACATTTAGTAATTAAATATTTGTTAGATGAAGACATATATTACAGTTTGGAATCATGTTAATCTAAATCTTTTTTTATATTATATAATTTCTCATTTAATGTAAAAAAATACTCTAATAAAATAAACCCAATCTAACCTTTGTCAATTATTATTTAGCTTACCTGTTAGAATTTTGTCAAAAGTATGTGCTTTGCTTAGTATTACCTAGGTAATCATAATTTATAGAATTTTCCATTATTTGGTTATCCTACAGCTAAAAATTAATATTTTTTCTTTTTATATATTATTATTCTAAGTTTATGTTGCTTAGAATTTCAATTTACATAACTGTATATTTATTTTAAGAGCACGATCAATTTACGAAAGAGCACTAGATACAGATCACCGAAATATAACACTATGGCTAAAATATGCCGAACTAGAAATGAGACATCGACAAGTGATGCATGCCAGAAATCTTTGGGATCGTGCAGTTGTCATCATGCCTCGTGCAAATCAATTTTGGTACAAATACACTTATATGGAAGAAATGTTAGGAAATGTCGCTGGTAAAATTAAAATTTAATAATTTACATTTTTTTCTATTATTATTTTATGTAATGAGAATACCTAATTATTTTTAGGAGCTAGAGCAGTATTTGAACGATGGATGGAATGGGAACCACCAGAACAAGCTTGGTTGACTTATATAAAATTTGAATTGCGTTACCATGAAGTTGATCGTGCAAGAAAAATCTATAATAATTTTGTTATGGTACATCCAGACGTCACAAACTGGATAAGATATGCTAGGTAATATATGTTCCAAGTTAAAATTAAAAAGTTTTTCATTACTTTTTCTTTTAGATTTGAAGAGCAAAATGGTTTTATTGTTGGAGCACGAAGTGTATTTGAAAAAGCAGTTGAATTTTTTGGTGATGATCATATCAATGAAAATTTGTTTATTGCATTTGCTAGATTTGAAGAAAGACAAAAAGAAGTATTAAAATTGATTTATATTATTTTTTTTACATTTATTAAAGATACACAATATATAATTTTTTTTTTATTTAATTAACATTCACAATATTTGATTTGATTTAAGCATGAACGTGTACGAGTAATTTATAAATATGCTTTGGATCATGTTCCTAAAGACAGATGCCATGATATTTATAAAGCATATACAATACATGAGAAAAAATTTGGTGATCGAACTGCAATTGAAAGTGTTATTAGTAGTAAAAGAAAACTACAATATGAACAAGTATTTATTAATTTTTAATTTAATTAAAACCATGTTTTAACTATTTCACTTTCAGGAAGTAAAAGATAATCCAACAAATTACGATGCTTGGTTTGATTACTTAAAATTGGTCGAAAGTGAAGGAAATTTGGAAGTCATTCGAGATACATATGAACGAGCAGTTGCCAATATACCTCCTTCAAATGTAAGCTTCTTTTATTAATAAGTATAAATGTTAATACATTTTATTTTCCATTTGTTAAATCTTAATCCTTTGTAATCAAATTTTATATTTTTTTATTTTAGGAAAAGCATGCATGGCGTCGATATGTTTATTTATGGATAAATTATGCTTTGTTTGAAGAACTAGAAGCTGAAGATGAAGAGAGGACACGTGACGTTTACCAGACATTTATTTCTACTATACCTCATAAAATATTCACTTTTTCAAAAGCTTGGTTATATTATGCACAATTTGAAATACGACATAAAAATTTAACAGCCGCAAGAAAACGAATGGTAATGTTTTGTAGTTTTTAATAAGTTCTATAATATCTATATTATAGCTAGTTGATTTTGCAGGGTGTTGCATTAGGTTTATGTCCCAGAGATAAACTGTTTAGAGGCTATATTGATTTAGAAATACAACTTCGAGAATTTGAAAGATGTCGTATTTTATATGAAAAGTATTTAGAATTTGGATCAGAAAATTGTGTTACTTGGATTCGAGTAAGTATTAACTAAATGGCTAAATATATAAGAGGTGGTAGTACAATTATTAAGTTCTTGCATACAAATTAAAATCAATATTTATTTTAGTTTGCAGAATTAGAAACAGTTTTGGGCGATATTGATCGTGCTAGAGCTATTTATGAATTAGCTGTAAACCAACAACGATTAGATATGCCAGAAGTTCTATGGAAATCTTACATCGATTTTGAGACATTACAAGGGGAAACGGAAAAAGCTAGAAAATTATATGAAAGACTTTTAGAAAGAACTAATCATTTCAAAGTAATGTTCTACCATATTTATATTTGATTTTTTTGTTAACAAATTAAAATTAATAAGTAAAATACTATAAATAAAAACCTACTTTGATATGGCAGGTATGGATGAGCTATGCACAATTTGAAGCTTCTTCAGAAGAGGAAGGTATTGATAGTGTATCAGTAGCAAGAAGAGTATTTGAAAGAGGTAATGAAGCACTACGAAGAGGTGGTACACCAGAAGAAAGAGAAGGCATTTTACAAGCATGGTGTAAATTTGAAGAAGAACATGGAGATGAAGATAGTAAAATTAAAGTCAAAAACATGTTGCCAAGGAGGATTAAAAAACGAGTGCCTTACACCTCAGAAAGTGGAGTAAGAAAAAATTTGATTTAAATTTAAAACTATTTCATGCTATTATAATACTTACTGAATTAATATTTGTTTAATTTATTAGAGGGACAAAGGATGGGAAGAAAAAATAGACTATATTTTCCCAGAGGATGACGCTGCAAGACCAAACCTTAAACTTCTAGAAACTGCTAAAGCATGGAAGAAAAGAAAATTAGAAGAAGTGTAAATGGATGACTTATGTATGAATTTCCATTATTTATCTAATATGAATTACTGTCACAATGTTTTTAATAATAATTGTATATTATATTTTATATGTCTGAATATAATATGAATGATACGATACATGTTTAATATATTAATTAATTTGAGATTAGGAAGACCTTTAAATATCATAAAATAAATTTAGTTTATTCTGAGTATATACTGGTAGATAATGACACTCTTAATACCATTATTCTATTCTATGCTAATACTATAATGCAGTAGTGATACGTTAAAATATCATTATTTTCATTTGATACCAATCTATTAGTTCTTGATTTCCCTAACTCTTGCTGGTATATAAACTTAATGATTTAGGTCAAATATCGCTTAACAATAACATAAGATATATATTTTTTATAGAATTTCAATACGTCCAATTTTTTTAATTTTATTGAAACTAATATTTATATTATTCATTATTTTGAAATAAAATGTATTAACAAAAATTGTTGAGAAAATAGGGCCAAGTGCCTTAATCTCAAATAATATTGTTACTAGGTACAAGCATATTATGTAATTTACTCATGTTGCATAATATAAGTATTAATTATTATAAAACAACATGACCATCAGCTTTTTTATTAAATATTGAACAATTGATTTACTCATCACACAGACAATAGCACTTTCTACCCAGACTACTGGAATGAAGATTGTTTTCCAGCATTTAAATTGTGATTGAAAATTAAACTGTCTGCGTGAACAATAAATTATATAATTTATGTTGTATTTTTTATTTCATTTATACAATATAAATAAATAAAATGTTTTATTATTAACTACATAGAGTTAATATGATAGAAGACAGGTATGTTTTAGTAATATAATACATTTTACATTTAGCAATTTTATTTCAAAATTACATAAAAATTATTGTTTTGTTACAAATGTTAGATTGACCTAATGATGGTTAATGCAATAAATAATTAATCACAGTCATCTAATCTTACTGGATGCTCTAGTGGTATAATTGATTTTTTCTCAACATCTCTAGAAAGTGCTTTTCTCATGTCTGAAAATAAATATATTTCAATAATATTTTATTTAAGTACCCTACTGTACAAAAATAGATAAGTGGGCATTTATAATAGAGTGGGTTTACAATATATGTATACTCCGGCCCACGAGAGACCACTTCTAGGCAGCGACCAAAATTCATCTGTTCTCGCGCATTTCCACCACTAAACTCTCCAAAACACTGGCCACCAATGACGTGCGTTGCCGACACCGTCATCGCTCTGCTTATTTTTATGCGTGAAGAAGTAGTCTTCTCACTGCTCTCTCGTGGGCCAGAGTATAAGTATGTTTAATTTGTCAATGAACCTAAGGGTGAACATAACATTTTGTAAAAATTTGAACTGGAAACTCTCATAAAAATTGATAAGGCTTTCCAGTAGAATTTTTATATTACATTTTTAAATCTAAAGTATAAAAACAAACATTTTTATGAATTTTGTCAAAATTCTATCTTTAAATAGGTACTTAAAAAAATATATTATCCATAACTTTTAACTGAGAAATTTTTAAGTAGCTACAGTTATTTGTTTTCGAGTTATTCCAAAAAAAAGCTAACCTAACCTTGATTTTGTCGAAACTTGAATTTGCGTAAACATTTTTGGTTTTTCTTAATTTTTTGTTTATTTTTATTTAACTGGGGTTTTTTTTTTTTAATTTGATATCCAAAAACCTCCCTTATTTTTGAAAATTGAAGCATTCTATCAACAACTTATAGTATACACATTCCCTTAAAAAAAAAAACTGCATCACGATAAAATTAAAACATTTATCGCTCTGCTCAGAATTTAAAAATGAATACCATAAGCATCTTCGTCAGGATCTCCGGAATAATATTCTAATACGGTACGATACACTGTATATCCTAAGCTCTTATACATTGATATAGCAACTGTATTGCTGACGCGCACATATAAATCAACAAACCAAGCATCTTTTCTGAAAAATATTAGAACATTAGAATGTGCAAATAACATTTTTCATAAAAACTTACTTTTCCGAAATTTCTTCTAACCAATTCATTAATACACCTGCAACACCTAACCTTCTGTATTCTGGAGCAACAGTTAATGCAGTTACATGGCCATGCCAACTATCAGGCTGTCCTTCAGATTTTCCCATAACTAAATACAATTTAAATTTTAATAGGTATATTAAAATAAAATTTTTTATATGTAATTATATATACACACACACATTGTATCATTTACCTACTAATATAAAACAATATATTAAATTAGCAAGCCCATAACTGGGGGGTCCAGGGATCTGGACCTTTTTTTGTATTAGTATATTTTATTATATTATAGTGATAATAATGTTTATTAGACTAAGTAAACTTACTATAGCCCATAATCTCTCCAGTAGGAGATTCAGCAACTTGAAAATACTCTGGCCAATGTGCAAGATATTGCATATAAAATGGTATTGCATACTGTATAATGTACAAGTTAAGTTTAAATGTATGATATTAACATTGATTATAGAATATGACCGATGTTATAGGGATTTTTAGTCTATTTTATAATAAAATTTATTATAAATACCATTAAATAGTAATACAAATTATCTAATTATTATTAATTTAAAATTATACACAATAGCAAATAAATAAATAAGCAAAATATTCAAATAAATCTAAAAATTCTCAGTAAATACACTTTCTAAAATTAATTAAATGTAAATGTATTAAAAAAAAATATGGTAACACTGAGCTTACTTATTTATTAACAAATAGTGCAGAACTTCAATTAATTATAATAATACCTACAGTTATTGAAGCTGTATAACTTATGTATTTTGTATTTTTTTAGAACTTTTATACTGTATGTTTAAAAAAGGATACAGTCTCTGTAAGTGAATCTAGATTCCTGAAATAACAACATAGATTAAAATGTTAATTCAATAATTAGTAACTGAAATTAAAATAAATAAATTAGTTAGTATTTATATTAAATCTAAATTATTGACATAAAACTTTTCAATTTAATATATAGTTTCTAGAATAAATGCATAGATACATAGGTTATGCATAATATAAATAGTATGTTAATAGGTAATAGTAATTGAAATTAGATAAATTAATACACTTTATTAAACATACTTCAGAAATACAAATAAAATCAAATATTTCCATAAAATAATTAATATTTTTTTGTTTTAACAATATTAAAAATCTATGTATTTTTATATTCAAATATTAAAATATTAAAGAAATATTAATTTGAAAAGTTTTCTATGAGCAATTTTTCATAACAGTTTCTGTTTAAGGAACAGATTTTTATATTCTTCAGTTTTGGTTTGGATATCAAATGTTTATTTAAATTATTGGATTTCAGTTATGTTTTCTTTTTAATTCAGGTTTAAAAGCTCTTTATTTTTGATTGTATTTATGGTGTTGAAGAATAAAAAAAACTTTGTTTTTAACCAGTTTTTAAAAAACCTGGTTTTAAACTTTGATTGACACTTGGCGGTGACAAACATTTTATTAAATATTTAATATTAATATAATTATAAATTATAATGTAAGAAAGCTTAATAAAGTAATTGAGATTTACAAGTTGTAATTGCCATTAATCATCAGGACATTGTTTATTTGTTTAAAAATGTTTTTTATAAAAAATCACTTACACATTATTGAATTTAAATAAATCATCACAATTGAATGGTCTTAGTGTTGTCATTTTGTTGTCAATGATAACTATTTAATGTTTAAAAACTGAAAAATTAATAAAATGTGTTATATATTTATTTATGATTAATAATGAAGTAAGTAAAGAGCATACAACAAAATTATTAAAAAATTTAATATTATGTATCATGCACCCATATAAAAAACATACAATTTAATTCATTTTAATTTTTTAATATGATAACAATGAATAAAGCAAGATATTTCTTTAATCGTGATGATAACATTTATCAAAAATAAAATGGCCGTGTCTAAGCATGGTTGTAAACATAGACATAGAATATTATATGTCTATGGTTGTAAACACGGTCTTAGAAGATATTATCTTCTAAGACCGTGTTCTTATCTATGTGTGCATGACTATGAAATTATTGAAAACATGATTGTGAACTGTGAATAATTTGTTTTTTGTTTATAAATCCTGTAACTATTATTTTACTCAGATTTTAAGTATTTAATAACGCCAAACAAATCACAATAATCACATCATTTGCGGTTACATAATATTTGTCTTTTATTAGATATTCATTTCTATTACCAAATTTACCTTTTTGAATTAAAAATGGCTTTAAACTACAGTTCTATCGACGATGACAGTGCCTTTTCATTCCGGAATCTTGAAAGGTTTGTCTGTTTTATTTTCTATCAATAATATTGGCATTAGCATTACTACTTTAAAAAATATGTATCTTTTAATTTAATTAAGGTTTTACTTTTCAAAATTTATGTGATTTAAGTAGGACACTTACCTAATTAATTTCAACTAGGTACACTAAAATTCCTTGTAAAAAATTTATAATATCTTACTCATCAATAATATTTAAAAGAACTATATGTATAATATATTATATTATTATATGTGAAACAAGATATAAAGGCAAATATTCATATAAATAACTTTTATATCATACAAATCTTTATCCAGTACATTTTTAAATATCAAGTCTGTCATTTACTTATTGTTAAATTATAATTTTGAGATGGTATAATGCAGTGGTCTCAAACATGCAGCCTGCAAGCCCTTTTGATGTGGCTCGCAATGAATATTTATTTCTTCAAAAATTGTGATTTTGTTAATTTAAGTTTTAGTATTAAAATTATTTTACCCACTAATCATTGATTTAAATATGTATGACCTGTTGATAATTTGAGTTTGAGACTACTTGTATAACGTATAAATTATTAATGAATACAAAAAAAAAATTAATTTATAAAAGTGCACTAAATTTCAAATCTCTTTAATTATTAGGTACATTTATATTATGTACCTACTTTATTTATCAAAAACTTCCAAGTACAATAAAATGTGAGCTCTAGCCTCTAGGAGACAAGGAGAGAAGCTTGATTAATTGGATCTGTCCCTGGTTTGAGGTACTTTATTTAAAAGTTTTTGTATTTTAATGTTCAAATTTAACTTTTTATGTTTATTATACATAGTACATATTATGTGACTAGGTAATTTGTATTATAAATTATAATTTCCCATTTATTTTACATTGATTATAATTTTATACCACCATTTTCCAAATGTATGCAACATTTTAATATTTTTTTGATCTTTAGAAATGCAAAACTTGAAAAAATGGGACTAAAGATGCCTAGTTTTCGAAAAACTGGTACTACAATTGTTGGAGTAACTACTCGGGATTGTGTCATTTTGGCTGCAGATACACGTGCTACATCTGACACAATAGTTATGGAAAAAAATTGTGAAAAAATCCATTACATTGGCAAATATATGCAGTATGTTTACTTATAATTTATTAATGTCTTTTAATAATTTTATTATGGTACTATTTTAGTTGCTGTGGTGCTGGTACAGCAGCAGACACTATGCAAGTTACACGCATGGTATCTGCTAATGTTTCCTTGCAAGCATTCAAGTTTCCTGATGAAATGGTTCCCGTTGCATTTGCTGCTAGGTCACTCCGTCAATACCTTTTTAAATACATGGTAATTTGGTTTATATTTTTGATTATTTGTTCAATTTATTAATTTTTTAATTATATTTTATGTTTGATTAAGGGGTATGTTTCGGCAGCATTAATTTTGGGCGGAATTGATAATACTGGCTCACATTTATATTCCATTTACCCTCATGGTTCAATTGATAAATTACCCTATATATCTATGGGATCAGGAAGTATGGCAGCTATTTCAGAACTTGAAAGTCGATGGAATGAAAATCTAACTGTAAGTAAAAAAAACATTTTAATTTATACTTGATTGTTTAACATTCTTTAAATTATTCATTAGGAAGAAGAAGGCATGAAACTGGCATGTGATGCTATTTTGGGTGGTGTATTTAATGATCTTGGATCTGGAAGTAATGTGGATCTATGTATTATCAAAAAAGATGGAACTCGTATGCTCAGAAATTATCTGACACCTAATAAGAAGCCAGCGACGTAGGTTTTTTGTTTTATTTTACTATAGTCTTATAAACTTATAAATCATGTTATGTTCATTTATTTCAGTGCTAAATATGTTTATCCAACGGGTTTAACTAAAGTTTTGCGCAAAAGTGAAATCAAATTCCAAGTTGCAGAAGAAACCGTCATGGAAGTCGATTCTTGAATTTTTTTTTTTTTTATTAAATTCTAAGTGTAAAAAATTATTTTGTATACATTTTCTTTTTCCAATAAAACTGATTTTTAATTGATATTTGTGTCATCATTTTGCAAGTGTAAAATACTAATATAACAAAAAAATTAATTTATTTAAAATTATGTTTGATGAAAATGTTAATTAATACATGATTTTGATGCATTTTTATTTAAATTAAGTCAAATGAATAAAATAAAAAGTCAACTGAACACTTCTCATTGTTTGCACCTATATTGTCAATTTAATACATGTATATTTGAGCTTGATGACTAAGGGCTAACAAGTTTTAATTTATTAAAATGATTGAAAATATAAATTTTGGACAATCAATAACATGTTTTTCCTGTTTAAACATTTCCGCATATATCATTATGTTTTATATCAACAGTGTTAACATAAAATATTATAATATATAATATAATCAAATTTATGAAAATTTCTCCCTAATTGCTTAATATAGTAATAAAAAAAATAATAACAATATTATTTTGAAATAGTCCATAAATCTAGTTATATTAGAGTACATACTGTTTAAAAAGAAATATCTTTATGTAAGTGATCTAAATAAAAACATTTTTTAATAAGAATAAAGATAAATTAATAAATGATATTTTGAAGAAAGTGTATACATATGTTGCATATCAGAAAATCACAAAATGTATAAATTGGAAGACATTTTACATTAGATTTGACATACGGCCGAATATGGAAATATCATCAAACCGATTTAGACACTTTGTTTAAAATGTAGGTCTTAAATTGTGTGAAATTTTGCCAGCAAAGACAACTTCAATCAATTCAGTCATTGAATGTTGTCATCAATTTGCTCTTAATACCACTGTCACAACTTACTGAATCACTCATCAAGGTTTAATAATACTGTTATAGTATATTAGTTTATACCATCTGCTTAAAACAAAATGAAATCATACCAAGTTATATTCGATTAAGAATAGACGCATACCAATATAACCTCTTAACAAGTCACGAGAAATTGGGTAACAGAAAATGGCTAAATGCTTTAATGGAGTTTAACGCCAGATATGTTAATTTATATAATGGTTAATGAGTAGTTGTATTTATAAAAAACCTCTGATCATTTAAATAAAGATGTCTCAGGAGTAACGGTTTATATGTATAAAACAAATATTTTAATTTGACTAAAATAATAATTTATTTGTATTTCAATTCAATATTTATTTAACAAATATTTCAGGATGAGATTTAAAAAAGTTAATTAAACATGAAATAACATCTTTCAATCCAATATTTTCAATGTTTGCATTAAAGCTTACATATATTGGAGTTGATGTTTTCAAACTTTTTGTTAGTGTGTTAGCTATTGATTCGGACCTACTATCAGGATCTGTACTAAAAATAGCACTAGATATTGTATCTGTGCTATTTCTTTGTGTCATAGCAACAGATAAGCATGAAAACGTATTATCTTGACCAATAACAATAAAAAAACAATTATCAAAACACAATATTTGGTTATATAAGGTGACACCTAATACTTCTGACATAAATGAAAACTTTTTAGTTTTTGGTTGAACATATTCTATAGTGGCAACCTCTAAATTTTTTTCAGGAATCTCCATTTCTTAAAATTTACTGTATTACTCGAGGTGTTACTGTAAACAAAAATCAACAAATTTTGAATAAATTATACATTTTTTAGGGCCATGACTTAATACTAATTGGTAAATAACATATCAATTATCAATACATAAGTATCGAATATTTCTTGAAAGTTTCGCTGCTGATGTCTCGAATAAAATAAGTTATATAGTTTATGCAATTTATTAGCAAATCAAATAGAAATTTATAAATTAACGTTAAATTACTTAAATATAGACATAGACAATAGTTGTATACCTTCGCAATCAGTTTTAATTTCAAACAATTTGTATCTTGATCCTTAGTTAAAACACAGAATAAATATGAATAACATTTAACTTATTTTCAACTGTTTAAATTCAATACTACATTATAGCTTATAGGTAGACGGTAGACCGTTGTCCGTTGTATACTTGTCTCGTATACCTACTTGGATGAAGAGTAAAGCCTTGGGATTTGGGATAATCAGTGGTTATCCGAAAAATGATAAGAAAGAGACACTTGATAAGACTCCGAAAGAAGAAATTGCCAACCGTGAGACTTTTTTGTTGTTAATGTTGATAAAAATTGTATTGTATTCTAGTATTAATTCTACCTACATACTACTAAAAATTATATTTACTATTTAGCTTTAGCATAGTACATGATATTATATCATGGCATAGTATAGCATATAATATTAGGTATCTGAAAATCATATTTTCTGCATGTTGTATCTGATACTAGTTTAACTAGTAGATAGATTAGTTAGTACATTTTTTGAGATTTCAAGGGCATTAAAACCCCAGCCATATTTATAAGTTATAAGTAGGTAATAGGCACCTATTAACATTAAGTTATAGCTTTTAAGCTAGTGTAATAAAATAAGAAATTTAACTATAATTTTATACTCAAAGAGTTAGCTAGCTGAAAAAAAATATTTGGACTGCTTTAAATGTTAGCACCCCTATTTAAAACCTGAAATGGCGTCTCTGGGTAGTTTATATTTCATGGTCACGCATTTGTTTAATAAATAAATTGATAAATGGAAACAATTTTAGTTAAATCTTAGTGCGTTGCTTTCTGTTTTTAAGTTTTAATATAAATACACATTACACATTCAAAAACTTCACTACTTTCTACCACCCATAAGCGCAATTTGGGGGGCTTAGACCCCCCAAATCAATCGTAGCCCCCCAAAATATATCTCTGGAATATATATATAGATAATATAGATAGATAATACATATATATACACAGTACATACATGTAAATTATTTAGCCCCCCAAATTTAAAACTCAAATTGCGCCTATGCTACCACCCAAAACTAGTTCTTTGCCGCTAATAGGCGCAAATCACAGGGGTGGCTAAACCCCTTCAAAGTCATAATTAGCCCCCCAATTTATTAGACCCCCGCAAACTATTAAAAACTCAATCATTTTGAAATTTGATTAGAGTACTTACCTACATTTGTTTAGCATTCATATAATTCATATTTCATACACCTATATGTATTTATATAAAAATTAAAAATTAATCACAATTAAAATATTCAAAAATATTGTGTATACTTAATTAGGTTACCTATCCAAATTTGTATACTCTTATAAAAGTTGCTATTGTATTGCCTTTGCTAACCTATACCTAATCTATGAAAAAAAGAAAGAAGTTATGCACTGGATTAAAACTTGGACAAGAGTTACAATAAAATAAACTAGATTTACTAATATATTATATCCATATGGCATATAGAAATTTGATAGTGAAAACTTTCTCAATATTTTTTCACAAAAAGATAGAATGTTATCATTAAGCTAAGCAATTGCATTTATATATAGGTTATTGTATATTATATTTAAATAAAACATATATGTACCTATATTAATGTTTAACATTTGGAATATTTTTATATGGGTAAATATTTGGGAATAATATAGATGTAATTAAAACCATTAAAACTTTGTGTTAAATTGTAAGATACTAATAACAATCGTGGTTTAACATTAGTAACTAAGGATTTTTTTCAATGTAATTATAGTCAGGGCTTAAGCCCCCCACCCCACCAAATTGAACTAATTTGCGCCTATATGCTGCCACAGGAACCCTTCACCGCCCACGTAAAGAACCACTGATTTAGGTACTAGCCTATTTATGAGAAAAATGTATTTAGATATTCCAAACAATTAACAGTTAAAATTATTATATCATTTGTATATTAATAAATTATTATTACATATATATTTTACTATAGGTACAAAATTGTAAGGGGTTTTCTACGATCGCGCTAACCGAGAAAACTACTAAACCGATATGGTATCATTTTTTTACTGTTATACCTGACAGTCTGCTGAAGGATTTAGTATCACTTTTGTTAATAAGAAATAATTATTAAGTTTTTGAAAAATTAAAAACAAAGCTATTTTTTGGGGTCTCTCTTCGAGGTCTACAAGAACACGTCTTAGAACGCTCGGCCACTCCGCCCCCTCCCATTTTGTGACAAAACTATTTAACTTTTTCATAATTTTTTTTTTTTCAGAGTTGTACTAAATACTTTCTTGAATGTCACCACATCGCCCGATATTTAAATTTTTTTATCGGAGGGTTAGGAGAGGGGGTATTGTATTTTTATGTTCCCATTTTTAATAAAAATATATTTATATCATTAATACCAATAGAAACATTTCAATACATTTTCATTAACCGTTTTTATATTTACTAACCGATTACATTAAACGATAAAATTTAAACAAAAAATTCTACATATCATTGTCCGAAGGAAAAATAAACAAACAATCACAGCCCACTGGCGAAGCTGTGACGGGTCGGTTATTAGTAGGTAATATTATATAAAAATTAATTTGTCATTTGTATTTGTCTGTATATGAAAAAAATGCATTAAATTTCTTTTGAAAAAACCTGATAAATTGAGTACTCAAATAAGAATTAATAAATAGTTGTAATTTTAATGTTTAAGTTCGCATTGTCATTTATAATGAAATAAATGTTAAACTTTTTATTTCTTTATTTTTGACCGGGTATGCACCACTTACCTAGTTCACCGTGTCACACGCCACTGCTATGTATTGATGGATTTAGTAAATAGAATGATAATGGTATGTATTATGTATTATAAACCTGCAGACAAAATAGTATGAATAAATTTCAATAAAAATATAAAATAGACTTCTATTGACTATTGTTTCCAATTATTTTTTTGTTATATAGATTTCTATAGAGTCCATCGTCTAATATTATAATCCAGATATGTGTATGTGTTTTTTCCCCAAGACTTTTTTTTCTGTCCCTCGTGTATTATAGGTACCTATATGTTATTTTATTTTAGTTCTTTTACTTCCTACGTAGTAAATAAATTTACTATAATAATATAATTATAGGATAATATATTTTAGGATAAAATAAAATAAAATTAAATGTAATAAAAAAATAGTTATTGAGATAGAACATAATTTAATAAACGATAAAACTTACTAACTTAATTTAAAAGATCACCTAACTAATATTTTTATATTATATACTTTACACTGACATGTTAAAGAGCAGTGAAAAATCTTAAATATCCTTATAATACAAAAAGTGATAAATAGGTATTAAAATAATTTTTTTTCTATCAAGATAATGAAAAACAGAAAAAAACATCCGGAAAAAAATTAAAAGATTAAATAGAAACTTAAAGCGGTCTAATACGCAACTCTTCCGCATGTACCTATACCTTTAACCATGAAAAAATAAATACCTAAAATTAATTCATATTTTAAATTGTTGAACTTAATAAAATAAATCACAAAATTAAATTGAAACCAATCTAAAAGGAATAGCAGTAGGTTTTAGTTTTCTGCCACATTTCGGAAGAAATCCAA
Organism: Aphis craccivora; assembly: GCA_009835225.1. Lineage (NCBI taxonomy): Eukaryota > Metazoa > Arthropoda > Insecta > Hemiptera > Aphididae > Aphis > Aphis craccivora. The sequence goes on from VUJU01000923.1 coordinate 33,773, forward strand.
CATATTTCGCACTTTAGTTCTTTCTTCGTATGCATTTAGAGGAAAATTTAAAGAACATACAGCAGCTAAAATAAAATTGGTTAAATTTATTAATGCAACAATTAAATTTTAACTTTTAAGCAATTAAAAATTTCGACAAAATATTTATCAACTAAATATTTTAAAAAAAGTAAAATAACGTATAATCCATAATATATAGCCCAATGGCCAATCCTTCATTGATTTATCATTAAGCCCCAGTTCTTAATAAAAACATAATTAAATTCAATTTATACACAAATAATTTACAGTATCACATTTAATCTCTTTAATCTGCACATTTGAAGCATGTTGAATTTGTTACATCCACAAACCTCTCGTTCCAACATCTTTATAGGAAATCGGTTTAAATGTGATTTTGGATTGGGTCACAATACAACCCTTTCCATTGACTGCCACTTAAACAATTGGGAACAATAGAAACTGGCATTATAATGATAATTTTACCACAACAAAATAAACAACAATTATAGGTATGACAAAACTCAAATTTTTACAAATCAATCACGGATCCATGCTAATGATTAATATCAAATGACAAAAGACGAAAATAAATTACCAAATATGCATTTAAGTATAGAACAACGCTTTTACAATCAAAAAGTAGCCATACAGTATAAGCCAATCAAGAGACGCGGAAGGCTCCACTCTGTTCTACGCAGACTGAACAAAATTCAGTTTGTTGTGATCATTCATTCCTACCTAACATTCATATCTATTTATTTTGTTATGAAACAAAATAAACAACGTATTTCATTGTAATTGTAGTAATATTATATTTTTAATATTCTTGTCATCAGTAACCACCATCGACACCTCCTATGACCTTTAGTATAGCACCTATTAGTATTATTAGTTATTACCAACAACATAAAAACCGCTTTATGATTTTTGCCTGAAATTATGCAAAATAAATTAGGTAAACGTATTACTTACATATGCTAAATGCTTATAAGTGCAAAAGCGGGTAAGTGCGGTACCCAAATTGCTGTACATTCGCGGTGCCGTGTAGATCACTATTATGTATTATAGGAGTGTTAAATATATGAATCCAATGATAGTTATATCACTGTATACGAAAAACGATTCTGAACGAAGATGATTTGTAAGCCTAGGATATAATTTCCAGTGGTTTGTGAAAAGGTGGTTTATGTTTTAATGGCCTGAATACACCAAAATTTAAGTTCTTTTATAATTATTGTAAGCTAAACTTATGAAAAACCTTGTATTAAATTTTTAACTTTTAGCTACTTATACAACAATTTTTATGAATTATACCTACAAAATAATTTGCAAATATTCAGGAATTTGACGAATTTTTGTCAATATTTGAACTTCAAATGCTAATAAAATAAAATTGTGCCTATGTATTCTTATAATTTTTTAATCACTATAAGAATAACTTATGAGGAACTTTGTATTACATTTTCAAATATTGTAATTAGGCCAACAAATTTTATCGACACTACAAAAAAAAAAAAATTTTTAGAAAATTGAAATTGTTGTCTATAAATAGCTCAAAAAAAGTTAAAATATTTTTAAAATTAAATCACGTAAAGAAAACGACAATCTAAATAACTGGTAAAATTTTCAAGTATCTACGACTTATACTTTTTGAATAATAAGTAATAACAAATATTTAAAATCGTTTGAGGATAAATCATAATCGTTAAGCTATTTAAAGCGTAATAATTTACGAAATAAATACGAAAATTTAAAATTCAAACGTACTTAAAATTTTTCCTATAATGATGCTTCGAGTTTTCTCTATAGATAGGTACTTGAAGGAAAACTTATAGAAAACTTAGTGTTGTATTTTTAATCCTTAAATCCTTAGTTATTAACACAAAAAATTTTATGATTTTTCAACTTCAAAATTACTTGCAATTGTTTGCGTTTTCGACAGATTTCGTAGAAATTTGAAATATATAAACGCTTATAAAAAATATTTTGAGTAACGATTTTTAATTTTTTTTAGCTACGACAAGAACAATTCATAAAAAACCTTGTATTAAATTTTCAAGTATTTTTGGTCATTCAAAATTTTTTTATCGACACTTCAAAAAAAAATTCTCATAAAAATCTAAAATGTCTATGGTCTATAAATAACTAAAAAAATCAAAATATTTTGAAAATTAAACTGTATATAGATAACACTGACATAAACATTTGGTGAAAATTTCAACTATTTACAGTGATTAGTGATTAGTTTTTAAATTACAACCATATAAAAAAATCGATTTGGTCGAAATCTGCAGGTTTTGCGTAAAAATTCCCGTTTTTCCGTCATTTTTTTTTCGTTTTTCTCAATTTTTTTTTTAAACTGTTGGAAAATGTTTACTTTTTACCTGTATAATGCACCAAAAATATTCACTTTTACATCGGAAACCACCCCCAAAATTTGAAATTGGAGCATTATTTAGACAAGTTATGCTGTACACTGCAGACACAAAAATAAAAAAATAACAAAAAAAAAAAAACACACATCATTGTAAAATCAATACATTCATCACTTCGTTCAGAATCTGAAAAGTAGTAAATATAGTAAGTACCTAGTAATAAGTTTCTAGCATAGTAATTTATTATTGTTCATAATAATATACCTATAATACTATTTAATTAATTATAATTATAATTTATTACCAAAAAAATTTGTTTATTTTTGTTTTACAAAAAAAAATTTTATGTAGGTACCTATACACAATTTATAATTTGCAAGCACTTCTCAATGATTCAATATAAACATTTCACTAATATTTGGACATTATTTTTTATTACTTTTTAAGCAATTTTCCATAACTATTATTAGTTATTAACATACTAATAGCTATATAATATAATAATCCTTCTATAGTTATATAGATAAGAATCTGAAATAAATAAATCGTTATTCATTATTAATAGTCAATGATAGATATATTACAGGTGTCCATATAGTATATGCCTATTGTTCAAATAATTTATAATAATAAAATACATACATTATTTGCTGTCTCGCACTCTTGCGAGGGGTCATACCATAGAACAATATACGCTCAGATCATAGGTGTAATTTCAATTTTTAACTTGGAGGGGCTCAATATTTTTAAATGAAACAGACCCGTGGGCGGCTCCCCCCACCTCCCATTTAAATATCGAAATCATAATTATCTCACCAATTTTCCTACATAGATTATACATCCATTAATAAAACTAAGAAATATTTAGATATTTAAAAAAGTAACATTTATTTATTAGGTTTATTATAATTGTAGCCGTCGGTTCGAAATTGCAAATTTATCCAAAATTTGTTCGTTAGACAACTCATTTGACAAATCTCTAATCAATAAATCTATCTTGATTCATCGAAGTTCGAAACCAATTTTTAATCTATTATTTTTTTCGTTTAACATATTATGTAGGTAGATTAGATAATTAATGAAGGATTCAATACTTAAATTTACCAGGTGGTTTCTTCGTTTTTGACTCATTTTATTATTTATGCGTACGTATTCAACATTTCAACATAGGTATAATACTGCAGTTCCACTATCACAACGGCTAAATCAAACGATTGTCCAAACGAGATTTACATGTCTAATGATTTCTATTCTTTTTATTATGTATACTTATATAACTATTTGTATTTATAATCAATCATATACCTAACTATTATAACTAGATATATTAAGTACAGAACGTATTTTATTATTATTATTATTCACTCACAGTTTACGTCCTCGTGCGAACGAAAAGGGGTAGCGGTAGGAGGTACGTATATATTTGTATTTGCGTACACTACGCGATACTATATGCAAATATAATAATATATACATTAAACAGGTGTGCGCGTGCGAATCCGACATTTCGGAACGGAGCCAACCGTACGCGGAGCTCCGCCCACGTTGCGAAATGATAAAATAGAATAATATCTTATAGAAGAACGAAATACTCGCGCGTGCTTGATGCTTGTGTAATATTCACTCCTTCCAACCGCAATCTAGTGACCGCCTTTGTTTTTTTACATATTATATAATATATAACATTATAATCATAACTATTATGATTGCATGAACATATTATACTGCTGTATATATTTACCTATATAATATATAATATATGATACCTATCTAATATCTATTATTCGTCACTAGTATAACTGAGTTTTCGCATGGCCCGACATTAATTTATTTAATTTTCAGGTCTTTACTTTATGTTTTCGTTTTACGTTCGAATAAAAATAGGAAAACTTAAGACTGCGCAATACAAAATGGAATTTTTATTAAGGTTCATCATCGTGGTATATACAGGCGGTTTTACTACAATAATATAGTAATAGGTACATCATATTGTACGAAATATATCATGGAGATATGAGTATATGACAATAATACATTAAAATTAAACTTGAATGTATCAGATATTTATGATAATTATGACCACATAGGTTCACCTATACTTATAAAGTTATAATATAGTTAATACCTATCCCATTTTAGTAATTTTTAATTATACTTAATATGTATTCTTTAATCATTTTGCTTTCAATATTATTAATTTATAATATATAGGTAAATTATAGTATATATATATATATATATATACTATACACGTTCAATTATTTATTTAAAAATCCTACTAGGTAGGTATCTATTAATGTATTATTATTTATTGTATTGTTTGTTTTTTCTATAACTCGTGTTCTTATATAACATAATAATCTACCCATAATAAAAGGTATATATTTATATTGTCTGTATGTATTATACACATATATGAATAAAGGTACCTACGAGTACTAACTGTATATCTAGTCGAATAAGTAGGTACGAATTGTTTTTTTATTTCCACCAAACATAATACAAATTTGTTAAATCTATTAAATTCCCATGCATTTTATATTATAATAAGATAATTGCAGCAATTTATATTGATTCCAATTGTTTAAAAATATACTTTAAGAATAATCAATTTTGACCTCTTTCTACCAATTATAGATTAATTTTACTACCCGAATAACTTCATTGGAAGTACCTAGAAGATCGGAACCATGGCTAAGTAGTAAGTATATATATATATACTTATAGCCATGAACGGAACTTTTTGTATGCAAATAAAGTGTTTTCAAACCAAAAGAAGAATATTAAAAAAATAAATAATACATAATTTTTATACTCACTGCTCCAACTTTCTGTTTGGTTATTGATCCAATGTACATTATCAAGGGTTTTTTGATTAAAAATTCCACGTTAATTGTGGATAGATGGATTATTTCAACGTTTTTTAAGATTATTTTGATTATACCTAATACTTCTGTAAGACCCATAGACATCATTACATCAATGCGGTTACAAAATAATCTACTAAACCTGCTACCTGCGAATGCAGTGGCACAATTGCTCTTAAAAAATAAATTCACTCTAAAACTTCGTTTTCAGGTAAAAATGACAAACTATCGACTTTCTACAAAATATACTATAAAACTATTAAGTATTATATATATTCATATTTTAAAATTTCAAATATTTTGTATATTTCTGTATGTTTTGAGTGGGTGGTGAACTCACCTTTTAATATAATATAGAGATATGATTTCCAAATGTATTTTTCAATGTTTTGGTCAGTCATTTCAAAATCTACATGGACTACGACTGGTTTACGAGAGGATCAAGATACGTACATTTCATGTATTTCTCTCTCATAAATCATAATACATTTTTATTATACAATTTTGATTAAATATTATTAATAATTATTCATATGTAAATAGGATTTTTATATTAAATAAGCAAAATATTGGAGTAATAAATATTGATTTTACTTGAATCCCATATAGATACATATATATATAGTTGTTGGAATTTGGTCAGCAATAATAATATATAAATTTGCAATCCATAATTTATTCTTGAGCTTCTGGTAACAATTTTAAACCTTCATAGGTATGACTGATATCACAGATGTGTGTGACGAACATTGTTACCCATATATGTTTATCAGAGTTTGAACTATTATCGTACATAGAAAAAATCTTTTTAAATACAAATTGTATACTAAGTAACAATATTCTCAATTCTGTGAATAAGTATACTCAAACAATTTTTTTCAGAGAATGAGTACCATAGAAGATAATCTTTTACCAGCTTCCTAATATTATTTTCTGTCAACCTATAATAATCATGGATTATATACACAATAAATTGTTCAACAATCAATTTCCATTTGAAAATGTACGTTCTAAATTATTAACCATATGATAAATAACAATTATAAGTAACAAATCAAAAATAAATTTTATACACCAGATTTAAATGATTGTACATATATTGTATACAACAGGGGTGGCCAAACTTTTTTTGGTCACAATCTACTAAAAATATACTTCACCTTTGAACATCGACTACCATAGAAATTTTTTTTTATTATTGAATAACTATAATAATTATTAAGAAACATAATAATGCGTGGTAAAATAAATTCTAACATGATCGACTTTGAAATTGTCAGCGATCGACTGTTTGGCCGCCCCTGGCATAGGCACAATATATATACATTGTACATATTATTATATATATACTGATAGGTTGTCTAGCGTTTCAACATTTGTAGGACTCGTGTTAAGTGGAATGTTATATTTATTTAATAAATTATTTGATTTTGAACACATTGACCATGAAAATACAAATAATCCTAACTCCTATTTATTCTTTGTCCTATAATAAGGCTATACTTTATTGTGTTGATTTTCAAAATATATTCCCTGTGGTGCATTTTCTCGGTACCATCTATATATCTCTGCTACAGAAGTCCCGTAGATGATTGTATTACTAAGAAGGTACTTAATGGCTATAATACCTACCTATATAGATATTATATTATAAAAGTGTATGATTCCCCGCACGTGTATTCCATGTGCGATTATGTCGAATTGTACAATATAATATAATGTAAAAACGACATTCATTTTTAAATTTGTGACGCTCATATTACTTTTAAGATTTCCATTTTATTCTTCAATTTTTTTTTTTGCGTTTTAGTCATCATGTAGGTACATCAAACATTAATATTTATGTGTACGATGTTCATAATCGCATACTTACTGCAAACCATCTTCTAACCAATTGATATTTAACAGTAAACAAGATTCAAAACAAAAATTTTAACAAACATAAAAATGTTGAATAAGTTTATTTTAAAATTAGTTATTTTAATTTAAAACATTAATATTCTAATAACAAATATTATATTCTATCTTTTACACGTCATATTTAAAATAGTATCTAAATTTTTTTTTTTAAATATGCGATATAAATGTGCTAAAATCGAAATAGTTAGCTACCTAAAAAATACGAATTGTATTTAAAAAAAATAATTTTTGAATAGCTTATTGTAAGTACCCGTCTATATTGTGCATTTGTAATTAGTACGTTTTACGATTAAAAGATAAATACCTATAGTTATTTACCATAAAATTACAAATAGAAGTGTATTGTGTATACATTTTTATTTTGTGCATACGGTTGGTTCATCAGCCGTCATAACATCTGGAAACCTAAAGTAAGCAACAAGATACAACTGCACCTTCCCACTTATTTTAAACAAGCTATATAATAATATTATATAAACTAAAGAAATATTCTGTACCTATTCTAGATTGTGTACATTTCAAATTTACAGAAATGTTACCAATAAAAGTGCTAAAAACATGAAATTGAAAATAAATATATAATATATATATATTTGTAAATCTTGTTATTTTCTCAAGGGTAATAATATATTTTGATTACCTATAGTTATTAGATGAATCTATAATATGTATTAGGTGTGTACTTATTAGCAAATGTATTCTGTGGTCACAAACTATGTACTAATTTTAATTTAATATATATGGTACCTATATGTTCGTTGATAAACACAATTTCTAACTATATTATGTACTATGTATACAGTGTGCACCATACATGGTCCATACCATGGCGGTACACTATATACCTACACCTACTATCAATAGGGAACCTATAATAATTAATACCTTATATAATTATTATTATGTTTTATAATATTATAATATTTTTTAATAATTGAATTTAATTAAACTAAATTATTGAAGTCAATAAAATCATATATAATTATAGTATTTTGATGAAACAATAATCATAAAGAAATAATTTAACACACTTCACCACAATAAATAAAAAATAACGTTATTTAAAATATATATTTTTAGTTAGAGCTTGGGTATTATATAGACGGAGGCTGTAGATATTGTTTATTATTAATATTTATAAATTATTATATAAACTTTATTCATGAAAATATATAGGTATGTGTCGGTTGGTATCACATTAATTGTTCGCACGACATCTATATTCGCGAGATAATTATATATAAATACATAATATGTTCAATTTCTGTTATTGGCCTTTGAATTTCAAGTATTGACAAGTATTGACAAATCATGAATATTTGCAAACCATTTTTTAGTTAAAAGTACGCAACACCGGCATATATTGTCTCCATTTTACAAGTTTGTATGTTGGTTTTTTACGATAGTTCAAGTTTTTAGCAAGTTATGCTTATGTGATATAGCGCAAATTAAAAATGCTCATAACTCGCTTAAAACTGATTAATCATAAAAAAACCAACTTACAAATACAGCTAATGTTCTTATCATCAAGTTTTATAATAGGTTGATTCCCTCTAATTTTTAAATTAACTGAGCTAAAAGTGATCTGCTGAGCGTAAATTTGGTATGTTACGCACTTGTAAAACGGAGACAACACAATACCTATATAGGTATATATATTTATAGTCTTGAGTCCTTTTAAAAATTTATAAAATATATTGTATAAGTAGGTAGCTTAGAGCTAAAAATTTAATACAAGATTTTCCATAAGTTTGGCTTATACAATAATTATAATAAAGAAACTGAGCGTTGGTCAATTTTTGTCTCTAAAGTTTAAATTTGTATGAAATCAAATATTCACGTGTAAAATAACGGTTATTTATGATCAAATAATTTTAGATTTTTGTTATTGTTAAAAATTACAAATATTGCATTCAAATTTAACACATCCATTCAGTGCCGGTGCAAGCAAATTTTTATACGTAGGCAAAGATCAAAATTGCCGCCTCTTGTTTTATTTTTTTTCTTATATGCCGCCTCTATATAAATATATAAATTTTGCCGCCGTAGGCTAGGGCCTACGTCGCCTATCTACGCTTTTAACTGTCCCTGCACCCATTATATAATGACCTACTCTACATCTGAGGACCACACGATACCTACTGTACAGGGGAGAGTTAGCTACTTTTTTCCATCGCTTTTTTTTCCGTTGTTTTTTTTCAGTTACCTTTTTTCCTATATTACTCTATTATAAGAACAATGGCATATTGATGAAATAACACAATTACTCGTGTATAATATAATTTAAGAGTACCTACGTAGTACGTATATTGTAAAATGTACATATTATATATATATATATATATAATCATAAGTGAAAATTGCCTGTAGCCTTGGGGGCTTAGCCCCATAAATATTTTACGCACATAACATTATTACATACCATAAGTTGTTTTATTCTAAGAAATTGAGTGATTAAATTGTAAAATGAAAGTATAGTTATATATAAAAAAAAATTATTTTTCTATCTTCAATTTATATCCTTAAACAATTTGTCCCGTAATGACAAAATGAATCACAGATTCCGCTTGCTTGGTTGGATAATACCTGGTATAAATAATAAATATAACACATGGATAATAGTCATGAATATAAAATATGCATTAACGATCGTGATATTAACGAGTACTACTCACAGGTCATCAACAATTTGGTTTTTATCTGTATACTCCGAATTCCTTAATTTTGCACTAATAACATGTCCCCCAGGAGGGGAGTTATCGCCTCGAACATATAAAATTATCATTAGGATGTGTAAGTGAATCAATTACTTATTAGTTATTATTGTTATTAAAACATATTATCTATAATCTATATAGCTTGTGCTTATTTAGTTATTTCTACTACAGTTATCAGTTATATTGGAAATTAAATTTAAAAATTAGTCGAGAGTTCTGCTTACTAATTACTATACAGTACACTTATACTTAAAAGTATAGGGGTGCAACGTAGTGGTGTTCAACCACCTCTACCCCCTTTGAATTTTTTAATATACACATATACATATTAAAATGACTAAAAAATGATAATAGACATATAATTTTGAATGTAACGTCCCACCCCCGCATATCCTTCATTAAAAATATCTGTGTATGCTACTAGTACAACGTAATTAACATATTATAGTTATGTTTTTAACTAAGCCTCATGGTATTTTTAAAAACTTGGTGTTCCTAGACCCTAAGCCCTAAGGTGAGTTCTGTATAATAGGTTTTGGAAAGTACCTATGATATAGTTATATTAGTTAAAACTTATATAATGTGGTCTATATATAGTTGATAAATAAGGTTATAGGTTACAGGATATACCCCCTAGTAATTTTAAATCTGTATAGTGGTTTATAATTTATAACGATCACTTCTCAATGGAAAATAATATTATTCAATATGAGAATACGATGATATATCGAAAGCGCTAGCTTTTATACAAATTAAGTCTTTTATGTAAATTACTATAAGTTAAGGTATAAGAATAGATAAATAATTTGAAAATTGTAACGGTTATATAAAGATATGATCGCTGTTCAACAGTTAATAGTATTTAGCGACATATGATACACAATTGACGATTGTATATACGTCAAACGCAAATAATGTTCAATAAAATGTCATATTGTAGAAAATAGAATTATAGTTTTTACGGGATAACAGAGGCGTAGCCAGGACTTTTTTATGGGAAGGGCTAAACAAAAAAAATATGAATAAACCCTTTGAACAACTAATAACAAGAAATTAATTAAAATGTGTTAGACAATTTCCCTAATATTTAAATTTAAATATTTTAAAACAATATAAAAAATACAGCCAATGGGGGGGCTATAGCTTCTATAGCACCCTCCCCCTTGGTTACGCCACTGCGGGATATAAACACTGACTACAGCAATACAGATTCAGAAAATTGATCGGATTCAAAACAAATTTCTCAGCTTTACAATAGATACACTTTAGGAATCCCTCATTCCCCCCAACCCAAACTATAATCATTAGTCTCTCGTACAGGTTCTAGGTCCTAAACTCCTTAAAAGAAGGGCGTAAGCACCTTGGGAGATGGTCTATTCGTATGACGACGGTTATCAACCCCGCGATGGCGGTGCTGCGATGGGTATACCATGTGATGATTGTGAATTTGTGATGGGTTTAACGCGTGTTTTAGCGCGCATTTTCGATCGGCCGCCGCCGGTCAAAGTCACAACGTGCACCGCTGCTGCAGCAGCTACGCAGTAGGTACGCACACCGTTTTAGCTGTATTCAGTTGAAAAACGAGCGGGTCATGGTTTATTATTATTGTGCGCGTGAAAATCTCTCGTCCGGAATATAACTCGCATAACCTAACTTATGTAATATTATATAATCTTCATTCTTCCATCGGTTCGGGCACATTCGTATTATGGCCGCCGCGTCCTTCGCTTCCTCTTATACCCGTCCACGTGTATATAATATACTCTCCCTAACCTAGGACACTCCGCCGCGCGTAAACAACGTCGCTCGAGTATTCGGGTGTGCATTCGTGGTGGGAGGAGAGGGATGCGGGGTTGACGCGCGGGCAAAGCGGAATATTATTGTGTTTGGGGGCCACTGCCACATGGAAGAATCTCGAGAACGAAAATGGGAGGGAAAAATAATAACGTTTAAAACGTAAAAACCAACGCGAGACGTCAACTGCACAGTGCGCATATAATACGCGACGACACCGGACGCCGGTTCCGCGATTTTCAGCGGCGACCGCCGACCGGCTCCGGTGTGACAGCGCCCCGTAACGCACCACCATCGTTCGGCGCGCGCTTACACACTTATTATATTATATATAATAGTATTATATTATTATGGCTATTATAATAACAACGCCATATAATATATACATATATATATTTAATTTGGTATGATACCATAATATTATAGTAATACTGCTGCTGCTGCTGCTGCTGCTGCTGCTGTGACCGGCCCCCGCCGGATGGGAGTGATTTACGGTTCAGGGCGCATGCGCAGTACCCGTCCGGTTTTTGGTTGGGGGATTCGCCGCGCCGGCTCTCTCGCCTCCCCTCGCTCTCGCCGGGGAAAATGCCCCGTCCGTCGCACAATACCACAATGATAATATATATATTTACGCGTCACGTATAATATTATTGTTATATATATATTATACGCCACCCCGAGTGGCGCGCGCGCACGCACCCTAACCTAACACGACGCGTTTTTCGTGGAGGCTACAACATTTTTACCATACCACAGCCGCCGCCGCCGCCGCCGAACGACGAAAACGTGCACCAACTGCACCGGGCATCGGTGCAGTACACGAACGCACATATTCGCGCGCGCACGCAGCTCTCGAGGACCTCACACGCGGCACGCGCGCCATAATATATTTTTCAATACATTTACGGTATACGACTGTGGATATAGTGTGACTTTAATGGTATTAGACTACTCAAAATAAAAAAATACTATAACCGACACTTAGTGCGGAAATACTAGTTACATAAAACTGTGACACGAGTGAATCCGACAGACCTTTTTTTTCTCTTCTTCCCACCGTCGTCGTAGAATATCTCGAAGGTTCCATATCAGACGACCGTTAATATTATTAACTACATATACTGGGTAATTAATATCAATTATTATAATAGCGTCGACAATAAGATAAATCCATCAATCGTTTTCCAATATTTATATTTGTTTAATATTGTCCAACCGTTTAGGCAAGATAAGCACCCATAATACTGTGTAGACCTCCTATATTATACAATGTATCATAAAACCACGAGTCCACAGCGTTCATCGTATGTATCATATTATAGCTGGTAATACGTATTTATCGCGGTAACTCGTATAATAATAGGTAGTTTTCTTGTCTTTCATCTCGTTTTTCCCTTAGCAATTCGACGGCACTATTAACTGTGGGACTTACAGTATTTCATATTATATTATTATGTAATACGTGTACGTTAATAAAATCTAGTTATACGTATTATTTTTCTAAATTTCATCGATGTTTCATATCTGTATTTACCTACATCTCACGTTCTGCAGCGGTTTCTCGTCCCTCGCAAGACCTATATATATTACGTATTATAGGTACAACTCGTATACTTGCATCTACTCTTAAAATGCTCGTACAAACCGTGAATGTATTGTATCTAATATTATTGTTTTCTCAATTTGTATGATTTTCTTGCAGGTGTCAAACGCGTAGAACCACGAATCTGCACCGAAATGAGTGAAAACAAGACCGAAAAAAATCAACTCTCGACTGCGCCTTCTAACGGTGGTGAGTGATATAGTACATAGCTACTGGATTTATGAATTTACATTTCAAAAGAAAATGGGCATATATACCTACGTGTTCTATGAAATTAATAATTATATAATACAATATATATTATTTTGTGAAAATTATCTACATATAATCTCATGTATTATATTTAATCGATGTATACTTGCCAAGTTTATATTTACTTATTTATATAGTAGACTGAATTATTATGATAAAGCGTTCGTTTTTAAGTTTGGAATGAACGAAATCAAAGTTTACTCACTTAACTTAACCACGATGTGTGAACTACTAAACATGAAAATATGAAATCGTATACCGCTTCAAGACGCAGTTTTTAAAAACGGCGCAATTAGCTATTTTTAGGCTTTTACAACAGGATATAGAGTTCTTTCGATATAAATCCGACTATTGCAGTTTTATCTTATCACAAATGCACGAGTCAATAATAAAACTATCATTGACTATTTGAATAGTATCTATATTATATATTTTATATTTTGATGGTTCTAGTGTTTGGCGTTATTACGTATTATTTATTTAATTTATACTATAACATAGGTATATAATAATTTATGATTATATAATGTGCACTAACATATTAATATACCTAAATCACTTTATTTAATTATATTTAAATATAAATAAAGTATTAAAGTGTTAAGTTGGTTTAACATAATCTAAAATAAAAACAATATACCTACATAGATAAATCCATTCAGAAAACACCACTTATATACGTCTTTAAGGTCATATACTTATGTAATACAATGTACAGATTGCAGGTGTTTCTCGACACTCCCCATCTTCCAATACAAATTTACGATAGTATACCTAATACCTAAGTATAATATGTTATAACTTATAGCTGTGTCTCATGAGTCGTGTTTGATACACATGTTTTCTATTTTTTCTATTTGCATTATATAAACTTTAATACAAGCTTATTGTCTATAATATATACATTCCTCGTACAGGCACATGTTTAACTTATTTGGATAATGTATACCAAATGCCATTAATAGTTAACTGTCCTTTGTAACATTTCGTCATCCGGTGAAGTGTAGTCTTCAACTGAGATAGCTGTTAAGAATACGTTAATATAAGACACTAAAATATATTATATAATATTATAAACGACACAGTGCACGTAGGTATATGCAAATTGCAAACATGGTAGGTACCTATAAAAAAAATAAAATAATCTGCTCTTATTATAGAATATTAAGAATACTTCATAGTACTTTTAAGTAACGATGATTTTGATATTTTATACCTAGGTGACTTAAACTAGGATGCGTTTATGAAAATCATTCCCAAATATCTTTTTACAGTCCATGAATTTAAAGCTATTATCTATTATTATATGTATTTTCAACAAATCATTATAAATAAATAATACAAACATGTATATGTACATCATTGCTTAAGAACCGCTTAATTATGGGTAAATTGTGTTTAAAATCCCTGAATTCTGATTATTTAATAAATACTCAATATACACTTTACAAGTGATTGTAAGTGTCTTTTGTAGGTTCTTTAGTATTACATTAATAAATTAATTTATAATATTTTAAAAATGGGCCGTATAAAAGATTTCACTTTCATGTAAATTAAATTATATTATTTATATTCATCCAATACATGCTTGGATTATAACTAGAGGTTATTAGGTTAAAGATGTTCTAACTTAGTGCGCAGTAGGTATTATTAAGAACGTTAAAATTAGGACGTTAGTGTTTTCAGCTATATCTAAAAAAATATTCACAATATAGTATTTTACTATATAACAAATTAGATATAATATAATGCAAAAATATTTATTCTACATCAAATTAAGATTGATATTGGAAAATATAAGAGTTTTATTATTCTTAACTCGGCCGAAGTTCAATATTTAATGAGAGTTGTATCTAAGAATAATTTGTATATTGAACATTTTTATTCCGTTGTGTTTAAGAATATAAATAATATTATTCGATAGTAGCAGGTATATTGTGTTTATCAGATTATTTTCAAAGTTGGTATTCGTATTTTAGAAAATATTATCCAAAGATATATTAAAATACAATGCGTGGTGGACGGTGGTGTACTTATATGTTTCAAAGGTAGGATTATTAAGGGTAGATTTTTATTTTAGGCAGGTGACAATAAATTATAGAACGCCAGCAATAAAAGAAAAACGGTAGAGTGACGCTTGGTTGTATATAATATATATATATATATATATATTATATTATAGTTACAAAAGTATATATATATTCAATAGTAGGTACCCGAGATATTGAACATCACATTATATATGTATATTGTATAGGTACATCTACGCCGTACAGTATGTAGGTATAGTCCGTTTTATACACGTTCATATAACCACCGATGTTGGTGCACAAGAAACATGTATAAAAGAGTGTTGCAGCTGGCGTTTCTAAAAATGGTTTTCTCCTTCCTAAGGGTTTGCGCTGTCGACTGTTAAGGGTAGAAAATCAGAACTATGCAGGTAAACAGGACGGCGAAATGCAGATGGTTCATACTTTAAACGTATATGTATATATTATAAGAACTATATAGTTATATATTATGTACGGTCTTCGTGTTCCAGTGCCACGTTGCCAAAACCGTCTTCAATAATTCACGCATACCTAGCGTATACAATAATATACTACCTATATATATATATACTTTTAAATATATCGACCTTTTCGATTATATTCGATTTCAAATAATGCTGTGCGACGTTGACGTTTATTGTATAGCCGTATAGGTATGGGTACATTTATATTACTGCCTGTAGGCCGGATTGTTTGTACTTAGTATACAATAATAATTTGTATTATTTGATTGTACTGATTTCGCGTATGTTTGCTAATAGTTGGAATAAGAAAAACAATTTTTTGAATTTTTTTTTTAATTCTTCTACAGTTGTGTAATGTGTTTAGTGATTTTTCGTCAGGCATTTTATAGCACGACATATTATTTTCACGGCCAAACGTATAATTTATATACATTATATGCTATATTATGTATAATGATTTATTACAGTTATATATTAAAATAAAATAATCTGAATTTGTTCAATTTGAAGATGGAATTAAAATATAAATATACTACCCAAAAAATATTATCTATATAATTATAACTGGGACTGACCCAGAGGTGAGCTACGGCCTACGATGCTACTGCTTGCAGGAACAACGGCTCATCTGAATCCTACAATTTGGAAAGAAAACTAAATCTGTTTCTACAATATAATATTAATACCTAGTTGTACTTGGAATGTAACTGTGTAGGTACATACTTGGGAACTATGAAACTCTTTGCATTACTAAAGAAATTTAGTTATAAGCCATAGAGCATAAGGTTAAATGAGTTTTCTAAAATTTTTTACAAATAAAATTATATATCTAAGCTTAACATATAACTCTATTACATTAACCTCACTACATTTCCGTTGTTGACATAGGTGAAATGAGGGGCTTGGGGGTGCTAAGCTTCTAAATGTTATTAATGTTTTTTAATAATATAGGTTTTTTATGATTGTTGATTAGCTATTGAATATTGATAAAGTTAATAGATATATAACGAATCAAAAAACGAATGAGAATTCCAATGGTTCAAAATCGATTCAACTCTTTATCTATCCCCGATATTGAAAAACTATTATCAGAAAGGATTATCAATAAATACATTTTGGAAAAATTTTTCAATGGAAAAATTATGAGTAGTAAATCTTACAATAATTGTTTTGTGATATTTAAATACTATGAATTAAAACTATTAAGTATCTAATATTTTTAGATGCATTTAATTATTTAAATGAATATAATTCCAACAAAACATAGTAAAAAATTATCATCTTTAAAACAGTATAGGTATATGGATCTACGATCGTTAATGATTTTGTAGCATTTAAAATACGATCGTTAATGATTTTGTAGCATTTAAAATACGATCGCATAATTTTTTTATTTAAAAATATGAGTATGGCGTCCCCTTAATTTAGTTACATAAATATTTGTTGGTATAACTATTTAAATGAAATAAAATTGTTTTGTCTATTAGTTATTACAATATTACAATATAAATGTCAAATGATATAAAAAAAATAATAGACAAAACTATTTTAGGTTTTGTAGATTTTTGGGGCGTAGTTCCCCAGCCCCATCCCACTTTCGTACCAGCAATAGAAAAAAAGATAATTTAAAAAAACAAACAAAATAATATATTTGTTAAATTAAACGTATTAAGCAAAATTTAGGTCGCATAATATTATTCATTTCTATCGGTATATTGGTTATAGCCTTACAGCCTATATAGGTAAATTGTTTGTTTATATAATATATTGTGTTCAGAGGCTAAAATATATATTTTTTTGTATTACACACTGTATATTAAACTTGGAGTTACTGTATTTTGTATGATATTTATGATATTATCATGATTAAAGATATCAGC